>JAYMSP010004213.1:0-16969 GCA_036897095.1 Plantago elongata
TTGTTCATGTGCATTCATACATTGCATGCATGCCTGATTATCCTCACTTAGTCTGTTGACTAACCCACTCTCGTTTTATAATGTGTGCCCAGGACAGGAGCACGACGGGGGGTTTGATTAGGACACCTGACTGCGCCGGGATAAATACTACCACGCGACGACATGGATTAATTTCTGCTTTCGAGCTTATAAAATATTATGTTGGTTTGTGATTTTCGGTATTTGGAAGTATGAACTTATCGTTGTGTTTGAAAATGTTGTACTAGTATTGTATGTATTTTGGAGTTTTGCAAATATTTTAGTGGTATATATTGAGTTTTGGAGGTTGACATAGTCCTTGACATCCGGACTAGGATCTGGGGTGTTACACCCTACTAGTTCAAAACCTATAATGAAATGGATTAGAGATCATCCCGCAGGATGTGAAGGTGTTAGAAATAGGAGAGCAATCGCTAAAAACGCTGATTCTCTCTTTGGATGTTTTATCTCAAACATTGAACCTAAGACTATTGGAGATGCATTCCCCAACCAGACATGCATGTAATTAATTACCTATGGTGAGAATAGTGTATCAGACAGTTCTTTTGACGGTTGGTAACAGTTTTTGAGCTTGGTGTTTCCTGCACACTGATTGACCATATAACAGTTGTAACTGGTTCTGGACCCATACACTTGACAGTTATCTTTAGTGAAATGATCTCCATACAATCATCACAAAGTTGAATAATGCTAAGCAGATTAGTCATCAGTCCTTTCACCAATAGAATATTTTTCAAGGAAGGAAGTCTTGAAGTGCTCGGTGTTCTGATTCCAAGTATCTGATTTCTAGTTCCTCCTCCAAATGTCACTGTTCTTGTTCTAGAGGTTATGATGTTACTAAGGTTATGTTGGAACTCAAACATGTCATGTGTCTGGAACACCCACTATCCAAGTGCCATTGTCCTGTAGAGTTAGTGTTCAAGACAGTTGATGTAATAGAGCAAAGAGCCTTGTCAATGACAGACAAACCCGGTTGTTGATTTCCTTTACAGTTGATTTCTCCAGTTCATTTCCAGAGGGTGGTGTATTTGACACACTGATAGGAGTAGTAATGCTAGAGGCATCCTTTACCTTTGAAACCTGTTCAACCTTACCTTTATTCTTGACCAACTGAAAATAATAGGCTATGATATGACCTGGTTTTAAACAATACTCACAGACAAAAGTCTTCTTTTTGAGTGTTTCATCAGATTCTTTAGCTATAACAAAGACAGGGCCAAGGGGAAAATATGGATCATTCTGAGTAGGTTTTTTAAAACCAAGTCCCTCAGTGCCACTGTTTCCAGTACTCAATATATTGTCTAGTTTGGAAGTACTATAATTTAAAACCTACTCAATAAAGATTCATCATTGACTAACCTGGATTGGATTCTTTCTAGCTCATCTTCCTTTTGAGTGAGATATATTTCCAGTCGGAGGACAGTGTCTTGAAGAAACTTGTTAGACATTCTGAGTCCTACTTCATGTTTGAGTGTTTTCTTCCATTCGACAACTAGATCAGCATAGATGTTTTTTAGTTCTGTGGAAACTTCTTCATCACGCTCCTTGTTGTCTGTATCATTTGAGCTGCTTGCTTCACCTGTACAAAGATCAACAGAACCAGCCAAACATCGAAGGTTAGTACTAGTTAGGTTACTGTCATTGTGCTTAGCATCCTCATTGTCGGAATAATCTGCAAAGAAGATTTCCTGTACAGATTCGGTGTAATCATCACACTAATCTGTAAACTTCTCATCCATGTGAACAAATGTGTGTAAAGCTGTAGTTCCAAAGAACTCGTCTCTAGATGAACTATCTTCTTCAGTACCTGCATCATTATTCATCCTTGTTGCATAGGCATTGCCCTTTTTGCAAAGATTGTTATCACATTCATTTGCAGAGTAACCAAAACCTTCATAGGCAAACCATCTCATTTTCTTAAGTTTTTCAGGATCATCCTTAGACAGTTGTTTCTTACCAAAAGATTGAGAAATATTTGTACCGGTACTATCTTTGATTTTGTCCCTGAAGTTGTTATTTTCAAAACACTTAAGAACAACTTTGAGAAGAAGATTATCAATCTCTTCATCATCATCTTGAGAAGGCCCAGGGGACATACTACTTTGAAGTACAATACCTTTTTCACTTTTATCAACCTTGTTTTTCGAACTGGGAGGAGGATTTTCCATTGATTATTCATAGTTGAGCAAAATGTTCATCAATGCTTGAAAGTCCATGGTAGGAAGATCATAGGAGGTTTGACAGGGCATTCTTTTTCATCTCATATCTCTTAGAAATACTACGCATTGCTTTGTAAACCAACTATTTATTGAGTAAGGTTCACTAAGAATTTGACTTCATTATATAAATCCATGAGTATTTCAAAATACTCAGTTATATTTTCATCTTCACTCATCTTAAGATTCTCAAATTTACTAGCTAGCATCTTGAATTTTGATTCCTTCACAGTTTCATCTCCCTCACAATGATTTTAAAGAATATCCCAGGAAGATTTAGCAGTAGTGCAAGTTTGAATCAGTTTGAAAACGTTTTGGTTAGCATGAGAAAATATACAATTAAGTGCTTTTTCATAATGAGTAGATTTAGTTACCTCATTGGGAGTATATTCGGATTCTGGTTTGGGTAGAACATCTTTATCACCATCTGGAACCTTCATGGGTACAACATATCCATCATTGATTGTTCTCCATGCACGATCATCAGTGATTGTTCTACATACCATAGTAACTGGACCGAGACTTGACACTTTGAATAACTAACAGACCACTCTGTGTGACCGCAACACCGAAAAACAGACTGAACAATTTTCCAGTGTTTGCAGAACATTGAGTAATTGAACACAACTAGAAACTTATTTGAAGTACCTATAACAGAATTAACAACAAAATAATAAGGACACAAAATATAAGTTTCTAGCAGATTATCTATGTCGATAATCCACCGATCCTCAAGGCGAAATTTATTCAGTATAATGAATAATGAATACAAAAACTAGTCTAGTTCAATTCTCTCGAATCTCTCTAGATGCAAACAACTAAGCAAGGTAAAGTACATACTCTACTAGAAAAAAATCAACCTATTATACGTTAGACAATAGATTGAAACAACTTAGCAAATCTAGAAAACCGCAAGAACACTTCGTAACAGACTATCGGAGCTTGAACTAGGTATTCTTGATAACTGTCTTCTTCTTCGAGTTCTCTTTATATAGATATTGATGGACCATCGTATATTGTCAATCGAACTCTAGAAGGAATGGTGTTACGATCATATGGGAAGTCTTCTCCAAGTCGACTTCTACTTGCCATCAAGAGTCCTCATTTCCTTGTAGTATTCGACTTGCACTCTACTTCAAGATCCTGCTTGAACTCTTGTCCTAAAATCTGCACAAGACACTTAAAAAAACTATAGAACTAATTAGATGTTTAGAAAGGTATAAACTATAAGATATATATAAAAAGATCAGGCATCGCAAGTGTGGCTTTGAACTCTGGTGTGTCCAAAACAATGTTAGCTTCAGTGTTACCAGATCACCTAGAATACCATACTTACAGATGTCATATGTTCAGAGGCTTGTTTTTTGCAATACAATATGCTTTCTGATCATAGTCTATCTGAGGAGACTTAACCCTTTAGTCTTCAAATACTTGTGCAATCTTCAGTCTTCAATCTTCGATTAAAATCCATTGCTAGGATCCTTCTTCATGGCCTTCTTCAAAATATAAAATTACATTCAGAGACCTACCAAGACAAGACTAACATACTAAGTGATTTCCTCTTTTACAATGTTCAAGTGAACTAAGAGTACTAGTCACCTTTTTGTACTAAGGTAACTCATATGGTGATTGATCAAAAATACTAACAGATATTCCTAATCAATCCAGTGGAACTCTTTTAACATTTAGCCACTGTGAACTATGAGACAACCCAATGAGGATTGGCTGCAGCTAAAAAGTTGCAAAGTGTTTCTCTAGTCACACAAAGTACTTCTGAAAAGAAGGATACCAAGGAAGTGTCTGAAGAAAATGTTCTTGTTGTGCATCACATGAAGAAATATGTGAGCCAAGAGATAGAAAGGAGAAAAGCAAAAGAGAAGTTGAAAAAGCATCTCGCCCAAACTATCATCAATACAAGAACTTTCAAATGAACAACTCTCTGAACTACCCTGCTCAGAAAGCTGTTAGTACTGAAGTCGCTAAAATTGAAAATGACATCTGCTTCTATTGTCAGAAACCCAGTCACTTCAAACGTGATTGTCCTACTTTCAATATGCTTAAGACGGGTGACAAAAAGGAGAGAAGAACTTTCAAAAGAACTCAGAGGGCATTGCTCACTGAAGAGAGAAAGAAAATTCAAATTCAATTTGTTGCTTTGGACATTGAGTCATATTCCGATGATGAAGACTCAGATGACCCAAAATTGCCATCACCAGAGTGTGCGAGATTACTGATGATATAATCGACTTTGGACAAAAGAAGAATAACATGTGTGGAGTTGCTGAGATTATAGGTCCTGACATCTCCAACATAGAAGAATGCCTTATGGCTGATGAGGTAATAAATACATGGAAATTCCTATACTACGAAAGTGATGATGACGGTATCAAGGATCTCGAATTGGTCAAGAGTGAACTTGATCTATATGAGAGAGAATTCTTGGTTGTTGAATCTAAGACCATGATTCTGGAAGAAAATAAAGAAACTCTTGAAAAAGAGGTTTCTGACTTGACCAAGGTATCTGAGAGAAAGGACTCTGAAACATCATTCTTAGATATCAAATATCAGAGAATGAAAATTCTCATGAGCTATCCTTGAGTGACCTAAATGAAAATTTGAAGAAGCTTCTTTCTGAAAATGATGAACTCAGAAAGAAAGAGGTTTCCTTCAAATCATTTGTCAAAGCTAGTGACACTCTCACGGAGGTTCAATCTTATCTGAGAGACCCTTCTAAGAAAGAAGGACTTGGACTTGATGTTCAATCGAGTAGCTCCACTCCTCTGAAAAAGAGTGATGGAAGGTTGATCTTGTAAAATGTCAACAAAAAGGTTCCAAAGAAACCTATAGCATTGGTCAGAAAGTTAAGGTTCTTGACAAAGGAAAGCCAGTTGCGACCAAACCTTTGAAGCAACAACAAGTCCCAATGAAACATGTGTAAAAGGTTTTTGAAAAGAAACATGATCCTCAAACTTGTGATCATCCACAATGTTGTATTACTAGGAAGGGAAGTATCATTGGACTTATTGTATTTCCCACCGCACCATTCTATGGATATAGGGATGATTCAGAGACTAGTAAGAATGCTGAAAATCATGTTCAAAAAGTCAATGGTGCTCGAAATGGTATTGGCTATCGTGCTATCGGGAAGGTCCTCATGCAACAATATAAGGAAGGACAAGAACAATGGTGGAATGCTAGAATTGTTTATATAAATTATCAGAAGTGGAAGCAATCCTAAGCCACTGAAAAACTGAATGCTAGGGGCTAGAAGGAACTTGGCCAGGAAGACTAAGCTTGCTGAAAAGCAAACAAGCAAATTCAGAAACCTGACAGGTCTCTGAATCCACCATGAGGAACACCAAGGAACACTCCAAAAGGAAGATCTATCTTAGATCCTGTGATTCTAGAATTCCTCCTTATGTTTCAATTAGACAAAAACCTACTCCTAAGAGATTCATTCAGAAATGGATTCTCATAGGATGAACGTTTATTCTAAGTGGTTCTGTTTCTGAGGCACGAACCTAACTCCTGTTTTCTGTTTTGTGCAGAACGCTTCTTGGACTAAGGCTCAATGGCTATTTGATAGTGGATGCGAGAAGCACATGACAGGAGATAAACCAAACTTGGTCGATTATAGAGTATGTGATACAGGACAAAACATCAGATTTGCTGGAGGAGAATTAAATCCTTCTATAAGATTTGGCAACGTCAAATTGGGATCCCTTACAATCTCTGACATATTACATGTTAAATGTTTTGAATTATAATCTTCTAAGCATGATCCAGTTTGCAGATAGGGGATATTCGGTGAAGATAAAATCAAAATTCTGCAAATTTATTGACAATGAGTCAAATCAAACAGTCTTGGTTGCTAGGCGGAAAGGAAGTCTATATATCGCTGATTGGACATCTACCACAACTGAAGAATGTCTCAGGGCGAGTCAATCAGGTCTCATTGAAGAACACTAGTTATTGCACAAGAGAATGAGTCACTTGAATTTCAAAGTTTTGAACAAACTAACTAAAAAAGAGTTAGTGGTTGGATTACCTAAATAAACATTCAGAAAGAACGGTGTCTGCTCTGCTTGTCTATTGGGGAAACACTCCAAAACCTCTTTCATGTCCAAAACCAGACATTCATGTGTTAGACCACTGCAAATATTACACAAGGATCTTTTTGAATCATTTGTAACTAGTGATGCAGGCAAGACGTATGGTCTAGTTTTTGTAGATGACTTCTCTAGGTTTACCCGGGTTGTCTTTCTGAAACAAAAATCTGAAGCTAGGGTGGAGATACCAACTTGCTGAACAAGCTTGAATCATGAAAAATGACAAGGTATCTGCAATTAGAATAGACCATAGTACTGAATTTGTCAACCAGTACATAAAAGAGTTTTGTACCTGCAAATGTATACAACATCAACTATACTCTGTAAAGACACCACAACAAAATGGTGTTGCTGAAAGGAAGAATATGACTCTTAAAGAAGCTGCGAGGACAATGCTTGTAGACACTGAAATAAGTGAAATTTATTAGGTTGAAGCCGTAAATACAACACAGAACACTCAGAACAGATGCTTGATAAACAAACACCATGACAAAACTCCTTATGAGCTTATGGTTGGTAGAGCCCCTAATATAAAATATCTGAAAGTGTTTGGTTGTAGATGTTTTGTTCTTAACAATGGAAAAGAATATTTCATAACATTTCAACCAAAAGCAGATGAAGGTGTATTTCTTGGTTATTCTATGAATAGCAAAGCCTACAGAGTGTTCAACAAAAGAACAAACACGATTGAAGAATCAATTGATGTGGTATTCTATGAAGGAAGCAAGAAAATACCCCTTGATGAAGAACTCTCAGGCAGGTTCAAAGAACTTATGATTAAGGATTCTGAGGAAGAACCCTCAGAAAGGTGAAACCCCGTCACTAACATAGAGGATAAGTCTAACGAAAAAAAGCATGATGTACCTAGTAACAACCAGATGACTTTTAGACATAATGAAGAATTTCCAATGAGAATTCAAGAAATGAAAACTGAGAATATTCATCGTAGAGATCTTTCTGAGAATAACCTTTCTGAAAGTTGTATTCCAAAAATCTCTCACACTGAACAAGTGTCTGATATTTACCGCACTTCTAGTGTACAAAATATCACAGATACTGAAGAAGTATCAAGTCATAATCATAGTGATTCACATTCAGATCACAAAGATAGTGACCATGCTAGTTCAAACTCCATTAGGAAAAAGATTAGAGATCATCCTTCAAAGGATGTGATTGATCCCATTGATCAAGGTGTTAGAACTAGGAGAGCAATTGCTAAAAATGCTGATTCTCTCTTTGGATGTTTTATCACAAACATTGAACCTAAAACTATTGAAGATGCATTAAAGGATCAAGACTGGATCTCTACAATGCAATAAGAGTTGGATCAATTTGAGAGAAACAAGGTATGTAAACTAGTTCCATTTGTAGAAGGAATATATGTGATTGGACCTAAGTGGGTTTTCAGACACAAAATGAACGAGTCTCGTGAAATAACTAGAAATAAGGATGGGTAGGTTGCCAATGAATTTACCCAGACTGAAGGCTTGGACTTTGATGAGTCATATGCAGCAGTTGCAAGATTGGATGCAATAAGACTATTTCTAGCCTTAGTAGCTCATAATGACTTTAAAGTTTACCAAATAGATGTCAAAATTGCATTTCTGAATGGTGAAGTTGCTGAGGAAGTCTATGCATCAACCACAAGGCTTTGAAGTTTTCTCAGAAAGTAGAATGGTCTATAAGTTACAGAAACAGGCTATAAGAGCATGGTATGACACTTTGGCCAAATACCTTATGGAAAGTAGTTTTAAGAAAAGTGAAGTTGATAAAACTTCATTTACTTTAAATCATGAAGGGAAACTACATTTAGTTCAAGTATATGTTGATGACATTATATTTGGATCTAAAGACAAGAAACTTTGTGTTGACTTTGCAAATCTCATGAAAAACAAATTTGAGATGAGCATGATGCGAGAATTGAAATATTTCCTAGGATTGCAAGTCAAGCAACTTAATGATGGAATATTAATTAGTCAAATAAAGTATGAAAATGATATGCTCAACAAGTTCAATCTAAAGCCTTCTGGAAAGAATGTTAAGATACCTATGAGCATGGGAACCAAAATGACTTATACTGAATCTGATAAGAGTGTTGAAGAACATAAGTATAGGAAGCTGATAAGTTCACTACTCTACCTTACTGCAAGTAGACCTGATATTCAATAATGCAGTTTGTGTGTGTGCTAGATTTTAGACAAATCCTATGCAATCACACTACGACATTACAATGAAGATATTAAGGTATGTTAAAGGTACTGTAGAAGTTGCATTGTGGTGTCCTAAAGAAAGTGGATTGAGTTTGGTTGGCTACTCAGATGTTGGCTATGCTGGATCAATGTTTGATAAGAAAAGTACTTCAGGAACTTGTCAGTTTCTGGGCACTAGACTTATCTCATAGTTTAGCAAGAAGCAAAATTCAATTGCTACTTCTACCACAGAGGCTGAATATATTGCTGTTGGTTGTTGTGCTACTCAAATATTATGGATACAACAACAACTCAGAGACTATGGATTCAATGAAGAGAAACCTCCCATTTTATGTGACAACACAAGTGCTATTGCGATAACCCAGAATCCCAAGTTCCATGCTAGAATTAAGCAAATTGATGTTTGGCTCCACTTCATCAAAGACCATGTTGAGAAAGGAAAAATGGAGATTCTAAAAGTTGGTACGAAGGATCAGCTTGCAGACATCATCACTAAGCCACTCCAAGAAAGTAGGTTTTTAACCTTAAGACATAGTCTTTGGTTTTTAACCTTATGAGGAAGCCTTGAAAAATGCTTCCAAGGATGAGTTGGATGCTCAGGGAGAAGGTGGTTCTGAATAGATAAAGTTTGAGGTTCAAGTTGCTAAGAATTCAAGGACCAAGAAACCTAGGGCCAAAAAGAGTGCACAAGTCTTACTTGTTGACACTCCTTCTTCAAAAAGGGCAACAGAGAATGTTGAGGCCCAACAACCCCTTCCCATCCAGAAAGACTCCAACTCAGAAATGATATCTTTAAGCTTAGGCAATATGCTAGAGCTGTCCGTGAATGATCTACATGATATTGATGAGTATGTCCCAGACATAAGTGAAGACTCAGATGTTGACCTCCCACTCCAAGAGTTTCTCAAAAGATCACGGATAAAGACTCACGGTGGAGCCTCTAGCTCATCTCCTCTATCGAAAAGACCTAAAGTTGCAGAGGATGCAACTAAAGAGAAATCGATTGAAGTTGTCACACCCTAACATAAAGATGAAGGCTTGGCGGTGAATGACAGAGTGCTGGAAGATAGTGATATTGCTTCCACACTCGAGTTTCCAACTAACTTAAATCCTGAAGAAATTCCTGCACCTGAGCAGGTTCCTCAAACTGAGACGGGAACTCAGGATGAACAACATGAGGAAAGGTTCGAAGTACTAGGAACTTCAAACCATGAAATGAAAGCCACATTTTCCTGAAGATAACCAGATAACATAGTAGTCTATATCTAACTTGTGAACATTTGTGTAATGTTAACTTTTTATTCATAAACATTCTTTGTTACAGGCTTTCATGGAGACACCAGTCCGGGGGGAAGATATTATGCCTACCCCACTGAATGAAGAAGAGGTTCCTTCAACCTCTACACATCAAGAATCTGAGCATGTGATACAGGTAGTCAATTGTTTCTGAAAGAGATAATTTGGTGTTTATTAAATTCGTGTGTGTATATAACTCCATTTTGTCTCTATACAGCTCCAACTGAGAAAGCCGATGAAGTGGTAGAAACACCACAAGCTCAAGTGATTCCAGAGGTTGAAAAGCATTATGAAAAGATTGTTTCTGAGTCTTCAATTGAGAAGGTATATAAAACATGAACCAAATCTTTCTGAGTCTTCGAATAGGTTCTTTCTGATCAATAAGTGGATGCGAACAATGTTTCGACCTCCCCGGTACCTATGAAAATAGACAACGCTGAAATAGCAAAGTCTCCAGAAAGGTTGCCAGAGACCACATTGGTTTCTGAAAGAAATGATTTTGAGCTTCCTAACTTGGAAGTAAGTGAAACTCTTAGAAATTCACATCTTTTTAACTCCTTTTTGTAGAATAGTTCTGAATAATGCATTTTGATTTTATTTCTCATGCTCAAGCAGAAAGAAAGGTTGATGAGGAAGCTTCTATTCCTCTCAATATGGTATTTGAAGCAACAATTTCTCCAGAAGTTAAAGTCAATGAGCCTAGTGTTGATACACATGTATGCTCATAAAGACATGAAGTTTTCTATTCTTAGATAACCACAAGTACTTTGAATAAAACTAACTTGAATACTTTCTTGCAGGCTCAAGTTGAAGTACCAGTGATCGATTTGGAAGAACAACTTGATCTACTGACGGTTTTCCAGCAATCACCTTGAAGAGACATATCAAATATTTCAGACAGTGGTAAAAGCTCAGAAAAGCCGATCTCATAGAGCTTGCCAAGGTTATCGATAACAAAGATAGAAGGGCAAGGGCCTTCGATATGGAAAACTATGTCCACACAATGTTCCCAATAGAGGATTACTCTCATTACACATTGATACATGATGACTTCACATACGAAGTTGGTGAGAAGCTGATGGATGGTTTCAATGCTGGAGATGAAGAAACCAGAAAGTAGATGGCACTAGACCCTGCTTTTCCCAAGACCCTCAGAGTTTATCCTCCTGAACAAGTGGAAGTAAACAGGCAAATGATCACTCTTCCCACTGTGATTAATCAGGTATCGGATGAAGAAGAAGAAACTGACGAAAATGATCTTGACACTTCATCTGAACATCCTGAAGGAGGTGATAACAACCCATATGACGGTGAAGATGATGATAGTCCAACACCAGGGACTGGTGGAATGGCACAAGGAGATGTAGGAATAGGGACTTCACCTTCTCCATACTCTACTTAGAGAGACCCACCATCATCACCAAAATCACCACCACCAGTAGACCAACAAAACCAACAAGTCTCACAAGAACAAAATCAACAGGCTGCTTTACAAGAAGACATCAAAGCCATTGAACTTCAAGTTGCTAAACTCAAGGAAATGTTGGATGAAGAGACCAGGATCAGTCAAGATTACCGGTCTCTGATTGAAGTTAAAGAAGCCCAATTACTGAAGATTGAGGCAGAGAACACCAAGGAGAGGGAACTCCTTGCTGAAAAGCTACAATTGAAGAAAGATATTGATGCCACAGATGCAGAGTTGGACGCTGGTGACATTCAATACAGAGCATGATGCTAAGGCTGCATCAAAGAGGCTTCAAATTCCATCATCTCAGAAAGGTAGTGGCAAGGGTAAAGGCAAAATGGTTTTTGGCCTAGACTCCATTGATCATGATAATCATATCTAGGTGAGAACAGGTGAGGAGGAGACACATGACATGGCTCCAGAAAAGGATACAATATTGCTTTCACATTATAAGCGTGAGTTTCTTGCTCCGCATATCTTCTCCTCACCGGCCATCACTACCCGAGACGGCAAATATTTTGGTAGAAGTGTTGTGTTTGCTCAACTGTGATCTGAGCTAGTAGAGCAGGATTCCCAGGTCCTTTCATCTGTCCCGTCCGACCTCAAGCCAGTTGCTAATCTCTTACTTCACGGAGCCACTAGCATTACATTGTCTCAGAAAGAGTTAGGCATGGTCCGAGATGAAGATTGCAATAATGCCAAAAAGGCACTGGAGGGATCTTACTATGCTACATAGAAAGCCAAAGCTATCTATCGTCCACTTGAAGAGCTAAATCAAAAGGAGGTGCTACTCCTCAAATAAAATCAAGAGCTCAAAGTAGAAGTCCAAAAGTTAGTCCTAGTTCAGAATAATCTGCAAATCAATTTTGAGTCACTCTCATACTCATACGCATAGTTGATTCAGTCACTCATGACTATGGGGGAAGAGAATACTACGGCCCATAAAGGCAAAGGTAGGAAGAGAAAACAATTACCTCCATCCACAAGTCAGGTTTCAGAAAAAGAACTAGGGGTTCCATGGCCCTTATAATAAATTTCAATGATAATGATGATGATGATGATGATGATGATGATGATGATGAGACTGACACTGATGAGCATCCACTTCAGAAGAGAAGGAAAGTGGGTAGCCTTCCAGAACATCCTTTGGCTGTTAGACCAATAGTTGCCAAGAATCATTCTGGCAATACCAAGTCTATCCCAGGTGGATCTTCCAGCACTGCTCCCAGAAAATTAGAACTGACACTGGAGAAAGTTCTAAATAGAAAAAGGCAAAGGGATCTACAGTTTGGTTGAGTTCAAGAGAAAGAACAAGAAGAAAGGCCAGCTGATGTCCACATTGAGTATGTCAAAACAGATGATAACCAATCAGCCTACAGGTGCATAAATCTCCAGAATGGTTACTGGATTCTTTAGCTACAACACTTGCTTCTGAACAAGAAGTTTCCAGAATCAATTTACAATCAGATGATGACATGGAGAACTAACAAGCTCTTATTGCTAAATCCAGCAAACACCAAGGCATGACTTGACTTTGAAGTTCAGAAAAGGGCTGAAGCTATGAAAAAGCCACTTGATTTTAAATGTCCTTATCCAAAGCCCGATGATGTACACAAAGTTAGAAAGTTGGATGGCACTCTCATCAGACAGAACAGACTAGGAGTTGAGTCTTATGAATCATTTTATATGACGAAGGGTCAATACCTGGATGACATTTCTTACTTAGGAGAAATTTATAAGTATCATGAGTTATCACTGTTGAAGGTTAACCATGCATGGGAATGGGGCAAGAACTATTGGGTGAAGCTCTTTGTACATAAAAACAAAGACCCTGCCAAGACTTACAAGAGCCTTTGTGGATTAGCCAGAAAGACAGAGCTCTCTATCAAAAGGCTTCTCTATGAATATGCTGAAGACTGTAGGAAGGTTGAAAACCAGATCAGATGATCCGGATAGGGTGCTGAAGAACTTGTGGTTTCTGAACCAAAGTTATTTTGAAGACTTGAAGACTAGAAGTTTAGGATGTCTTGGAGCTTGGACTCTCATGTTGTCCTAATTTACTTAGTAATTTTTGTAACACTTTGCTGAAGTTTTTTGTATTGTTCAATATTTGTAAAAGTTATCCTTTGTTCTGTAATTATTCTATTTGATTATCATACTCTCAGATACTATTAATAGAAGGTAACTTCTCAACAAAGATCACATCTTGTGATTTGGTTGATGTTTACTTTCTTCACTTAATTAAGTGATTGAATATCATTTGAAATAATTAGGTGGTGGATTGTTTTCATTTCCATGTTTGTAATAGGACTTTGAATATAATCATAGTTAACTGATCAAAAAAGGGGGAAATTTGTTAGGAATATTTGTTAGTATTTCTTATCAATCACCATATGACTTATCTTAATACATAAAGATGACTAGTACTCTTAGTTCACTTGAACATTGTAAAGAGGAAATCACTTAGTATGTTAGTCTAGTAAAACTTGTAATAGGATTGTTAGGTCTTTGAATATAATTTTATATTTTGAAGAAGGCCATGAAGAAGGATCCTAATATTGGATTTTAATTGAAGATCTGAAGACTGAAGATTGCACAAGTTTATGAAGACAAAGGGTAAGTCTCCTCAGATAGACTATGATCAGAAAGCATATTATATAGTGTATACATTGCACATAAAAAGTCTTTGAACATATGATATCACTGAGTACAAGAGCATGCTAGTTTTCAGAAAGGCTCATGTGTCCGTTGAGACTACATGATAAGAAATAGTACAATGCATTAATTACATTGGCTGGAAAGTCGCTCATTGCATTGTCCTCTCTGAAATATGAGAAAGGGACTTCTAAGTACTCTTTTCGAGATATTAACGAAGTGAATTTTGAGAAGGTCTAACGGATAATATTCAAACAACTCTCATATTCATCTATAAATATCACCACTTAGAAGCTGAGAAATACACACATCAACTACGCTCATATCTACTTACCAAGTAAAGTATTCTCTCAAGCATCTCACCACCATTCTCCAAGCTTACTGTTGCGACTGAAAAGCTCGAAGAATCATTAGTACTTCTTAGTGTCCTAAATCTATACAAGAGATTGTTATCCGTGAAAGAGTTGAACTTTCGGATACCCTTTCTCAAGCTCGTTTTCCAGAACGGATACCAATTACTTGGGTCTGTAAAATAGAACCTACCATAAATTGAATAAGTGTAACAAGTAGTGTTGTCTCTTCTAAGCTCTCTGAAAATATAGCTTAAAAGTAATACGAGAAGCTATCCTGAAGATACATGAAGTACTTGATTTTGGAAATTAAGGAATAGCTCCAAGGTTATCTTGAGTACATGAAATACTTGGCTCTAGGAGCTAGGGAACAACTCAGGGGGAACATTTGGTTGGGAACCATTTGTATGTGCGGATCTTAGAATAGAATTAATTGTAAGGAGAATTCAATTGTATGTTCTAGTGAATTCCATGTCTCAGAAAGGCCAATTGGACTAGTTGGAGGATTACGCCACCTCCAGATACCACTATACTTGCTTTGTTATTCACTTATTTTTATTTACATTTCATCATAACACACACACACACACACATTACTACTGCAAAGCACAAACTCATTTATTTATCGCTCATGTTTTCCACTCTTTGAATACAGAAACCCACTAGTTTCTGAGAAATAGTGTTGATCGACAAAAGCTTGAAAAGACTATTCACCCCCCTCCCTTTAGTCTTTTCCTTTGACGTTATCTGGACCAACAATATTTCTAGGAGAAATGAGATGAAAAATATTGATATTCAAACCCCCTATAATATAGCACCATGGACTTTCAAGCCTTGATGAATATTTTGCTTAACTATGAATTATCTATGAAAAATCTTCCTCCTGGTTTGTAAAACAAGGTTGACAAAAGTGACAAAGGTATTGTACTTCAAAGTACGTCCTTAGAACTTTTTCAAGAAGATGATGAAGAGATGGATAGCTTACTTCTCAAAGTTGTTCTTAAGCGTTTTGAAAATAATAATTTTAGGGAAAAATTTAAGGAAAATACTGGTAGTAATATCCTAGATCTTGTGGCAAGAAACAACTCATAACTTATGATCATGAAAAGCTTATGAAAAAGAGGTGTTTCGCTTGTGAAGGTTTTGGTCATTTTTCTAATGAATGTTGTAACAATTTTCGTACAAAGGGCAATGCCTATGCAATTAGGATGAATAATGATTCAGGTATTGAAGAAGATATGTCTTTTGGAGAAGAGTTCTTTCAAACTGCAGCTCTTTACACATCCGTTCACTTGGATGAGGAATATATGGATCAGTGTGATGATAACGCCGACTCTGTACAGGAAATCTTCTTTACAGATTTCTCAGACTCTGAGGATGCTGATCACACAGATATTAACCTTCAGTGCACTAACCTTCACTGTTTGGCTACTTGTGTTGAACTTAGTGCAGGTGAAACCAACATCTTAGATGGTACTGACGACAAGGATCATGATTTAACTCAAGAAGAAGAAATTTCCACAGAACTGAAAAAATATCTATGTTGATTTGGTTGTTGAATGGAAGAAAGCACTCAAACGGGATATGGCTCTAAAAAAGGATAACAAGTTTCTTCAAGACACTGTACTTTGGCTGGAAGTTACTCCCACCAAAAAGGAAGATGAACTAGAAAAGGTTCAATCCAGGTTAGACAAAGTTGAGTTAATCTTGACTAAATTTAACTCTATTACATCTAAACTTGATGATATGTTGTGTGCTGGCAACATTGGCACTATGGGAGTTGGTTTCAAACCATCTGTTAAGAATGTTCCATACTTTCCTCTTGGTCCTGTTTTTTTTAAGGCTAAACAATCTGATGAAATACCCGAAACGAAGAAATTTTTTGTGAGCACTGTCTTAAACCAGGTCATATCAAACTATATTGCAGTCAGTTGGTCAAAAAGAAAGGAAAGACTGAACATACCTTGAGGATAGATGATGTCACTGATAGTACTGCACCTATTAGTGTGTCGTCCACACTAGCTACAAAAACTGAGACATCTAAAAATAAAAAGGGCATAAAGAAAGATAAAGGAAACCAAAAACATGTTTGGTCTGCAACTAACAATGCCCTATGTTCTATTGTAGCAAATGTCTTAAGCACTAACTCTGCAGGAATATAGCACTTTGATAGTGGGTATTCTATACTCATGACAAGATTAAGATTCAATCTCAAAGATGTCATATCACTTAGGACATATACAATGATTTTTTGGAGGAGGTAAAGAAAATGAAGTTCTAGGTATTGGGATACTGAACACACCAGGACTTCCTCCCTTGAAACAAGTTCTCTTGGGAGAATGATTAATGGCTAACCTGATTAGCATTAGTCCACTATATGATGATGGTTTGCAGGTACTATTCAAAAGGGAACTTTGTGAGCGGATGAACTGTGACAATCAACAGGTTATGTCAGGAACCAGAACTTATGACAACTGCTACTTGGTAAACCCATGTGTGGAGAACACCATGCGCATTTCTTGTATCACTCACTGTGCTAAACTGTCAAATGCGGTTTCCTTTCCTCTATACTCACCTTAGGTAATTGTGGTGGCGGCGGCTGTGGTGGCGGTTGTGGCTGGGGCGTTGA
>JAYMSP010004214.1:0-16955 GCA_036897095.1 Plantago elongata
ACCTTCCCCTGCCCCTCCCCCGGCACCTCCTCCAACTCCACCCCCAACACCACCATCATGCCCGCCTCCAAGACCTCCTCCAGCACCACCACCGACACCTCCTCCTACTCCACCTCCAACTCCACCACTATTTCCGCCTCCAAGACCTCCTCCAGCACCACCACCGGCACCTCCTCCTCCTCCTGCTCCACCTCCAACACCACCCCCATGTCCGCCTTCAAGACCTCCTCCAGCACCACCACCGGCACCTCCTCCCGCTCCACCTCCAACACCACCACCATGTCCGCCTCCAAGACCTCCACCAGCACCACCACCGGCACCTCCACCAATACCACCACCAGATCCACCACCAATGCCGCCACCAACACCACCACCCTTACCTCCTCCAATTCCACCACCTAACCCTCCACCGGCACCTCCACCTGCTCCACCACCTTTACCACCACCAAATCCTCCGCCAGCTCCACCACCCGCACCACCTCCAGCTCCACCACCCGCACCACCTCCAAATCCACCACCAAGACCTCCGCCCCCTCCAACTCCACCTCCTCCCCCGACACCACCGCCAAAGCCTCCTCCACCCCCAATACCACCGCCGCCAAGCGTTTCTTTCTCAAGTCTCCGGCCTTGTGCAATGTGCACAACAACCAAACCCATCAACAAAAGCATGACAAGAGCCCCATTTCCTAGAAACTTCCCCATGTTTACTCAAAGTACAAAGATCAGTGTAGTATATGCTGTAGTATTTTGTTGTAGTCTCTAGCAATACAGCTTTATATATATAGTAGTGTAACAGTTGATGGATTCATAAATGCATGCAGTTGAGATGGAGACTAGGCACCTCTTTTCTTTTCTACAGGAAAAAAAAGCACAGATTGTCAAAACGCGCACATTCAAACATGTGCAGGTGCAGATATGGTGTTACTAATGTATGTCTGAATTGTGCTACAACTATCCAAGAATTAATATAAATGTCTATATTTTACACGTATTTTAACTTTTTGTACGTATGAACTTTTAAATGAAGTGAAATTTCGCAGAGATTTTATTACATGCTCAAATTTAAATTCAATATCCACATAGACAAATTCACAAATATTAAAGTTTTACTTGATTAACTTCGAAAATAAAACAACTACAAATACAGAATGTAAGATTTTAAGATGAATGGAATCATATTGATTTCTATTTTCAACCATCAACTACCTCAATTCTCCATCTTAATTTCCATAATCTACTGTTATTAATTATCATTAGCTATAATATGTCACTGTTTCCATTCCATACAGGAATTTGGGCAGATAAGAGAATTTATTAGGCATGCATTAATTAGTGTAGAAATTAGAAAACACGCCTCTTCATTTTAATCCATTGTACTGTGCTTGTACTACTTCTAGTGGATACTCTTGTTATTTACTACACACTGACAAAGCTATGAAAACCTTCAGCAATAGTGACATTTTAATTTACATAAATTACACCGACAACTGAAAGTGGTAAAACTCACGATGTACATGTTCCGTAATGGAGCTAGTGCAATGACCACAGAAGGAAGAAGTGGAGAAGAAAGAAAAAGAAGTTAATAAAATGTGATTTAATTTCTTAATATTCAGAAAGCTAATAATTCTTATAGAAACATATCAACAAATTAAACTATACAATAGTCAATATGCGAAGACATTATATAAATTCATTTATCCAGATTAAGGTTGTGTTCTCTTCAACTGAAAATCAGTTCAGTCCAGTTTAATTTAGTCCATTTCAGCTCGACTTAATTATAATTTATACCTAACTTCAGTTCAGTCCAGTTTATTAAATCTCAGTTGAGCCTAAGGCTTAAATATGTTGATTGGTTCTGAATATTTTGTTTACTCCGATATACATACATGTTATAATGACTCGAAATACATTACACGTTAGATTATGGTTGTACTATCCTCATTATATGTTGCAATATAATGTGCAACGAATTTATACACCATGAATTAGAGGTGTACATGAAAAATAACCGTCCGCTCTGCACGTCAAATTACCCGTCAACTACCCGCCATCGACTGTTAGATTTTTTGTCAAAAACCCTCCACATATTACAAATTTGTAACCCACCATTAATCGGGTGGGTGGTGGTTTGGTGGTTGACCAACCGCAAACCACCCGCCCGCTCGCTATATATGTTATTAGTATGTATATTTTATTGCATTAGATTAGTAGTAATAAATCTCCATTACTAGTCGCAATTTTACGTCTTCTCATTTATGCATAGATTACAAACTAATATTAACCTTAGTTTTTGTCATGAACTTTATAATTTGAGCAACTCATGAACTTATATTGTATTTAAAATTTCATGTACTTAGTCTACTTATATTAATATTTAGGATTGTGTTAAATTTCCCTTATTTTTTCGAGTTAGTTTATTGGGTAAGTATAATATATCTTTCTTTAATGCGTTATACATGTCATTTTTTGTATGCGTTAATAAACTGTCAAATCGCCCGTCAACCGCCGGTTTTAAATAGTCAACTGACCGTGACAGTTGAGATAAAATTCCACCCATCGTGATTAATGATTTGACGTATCCGTTTCAGATCGACAGGTTAATTAGGAAATTTACAAATAACCGTCCGTACCCGCCCGCGTACACCCCCACCATAAATCACTATTGCATCTTCTATGGTAGAAAAATGTAGGTATTGAGTTCAAAAAAAGGAGTATTTAGCACACATCTGAGAAGTGGGTGAAATTACTACTAGAGTACATAGTATTACAGAGGTCGGTGGTTTAATTTTATAGTCAAAGGTTAAAGCCAGGTAACAAAGACCAGAAAGAATATGCACTTCATATCGGGTGAATGTTTTTCATTGAATGTAATTTGTATCGCTCCAATCGAGTAACAACTTTAGAGTCAAATTACAAGTAGTAGTAATTGAAGTGCATCACTATGACTGCAATAAGCTATGCACCTATCAAATAAATTAGTCCTCCCATCATTAAAACATCGGACGGGCCTAGAGTGAATAACTAAACAAAAGGGGCTGCAAAACTTTAACTTTGATCCTACCAACTACAAATTAGCTTGAGAAACTACAAGAGGAAAGATACAAGTACATTTAGAAGGTCTTTTTTCTGATAGCTGCCTTCTTCACATCCTTCTTCGTGGCTGCAGAGGCCATTCCTACCGCTGATTGATATAGATCGTTCAATCTACAAAGTATCACAAGTCCAAGATATTAATTTCCACTATGATGACATGGAATTATAAGAAAGAACGGAAAGCATGGAATGAGACAATCTTGGGATACCTTGGCATGCTTATGACCAATGCAATTACTGATAATCCAGCGACCAGAGGATATACAGGTGCAACAGTCAATTCCTGAACAATAAAGGGGGCACAAAACTTTATAAATGGGATTGCGATTTCAAATGCAAATATGAAAGGACTGAACAAGGCATATTTGAAAATAATCACAGATAATAATACTGAAAAATAGTTCTGGATATGCAGACACATAAAATGGATACGAATCTTATCAATATTTACTTGGTGCACACAAATGAACGAGAAACTTTCAGGCCTGAAAATGCAAGTGGGGAATGAAAGTGGATTGTTCAACATGTATCCAATACAACTTACAATCATTTTGAAAGAACCTGAATATTCTTTGGAGTATTGAGAAACAATTGAGATACAATGATGATAGTTTAATATGGAAACATAAATTCAAAATGCTTCTCTAATGAATAGACATCAAACCTGAAATGTATCGAAGGACTGTCATATTTCAACAACTAGTAGAGCAGTGTTCAATAACCTTTTGCCTATAAAGGATTATCGGAGCATCCACTTTCAATACTAATGGCATGATTATAATATTGCTCTGATAATGTATACCAAATAGATAGCTATTTGTTAGACATAGACACACAGGACATCTCAAAACATTTAAGAATTCACGTTTCCATGTCTTCATATCCATTATTCATGCAACACAAGTGAATAAATCACAAATATACAGTTGCAAGTGAAGATGATTAGAGATGGAAATGCAACACACAACAATGCAGTTCAGTTTACACGAATGCAATTTAATTTCTATGCAAGCAATTGGACGACTGTTCAAATGTACCTGTTTGAAAATGTCCTCTTCAATCCTAAAGTTCAGTGGACCGACATGAGTTATAGGTTGCTTCTCTAGGTCAACCTCAATGACCTCGGACTCAAATTTACCAGTAATAGACGGCATGGCTGATCGTAGCTGGACGAGGTGCTTACCCTTAGGTAGGCCCTTCACCTGAAAGAAGTTCGAATGTGGCAAGGGGAAGGACTCTACTTTGGATAAATCGCCAGCGGACCTAATTTCCACCCTGATATGTGAATGCAGCTCCTTCACATTTTTCCGGTCAACATGACCACTTAAAATGGTCGTATCTGGCTGCTCAAAGACGACAAAATCTAGCTCCTTGATATCTTCATGACCAACCTACATAAAGTAGATCAGGTAAATAGGCTATACAAAAAGGATGAAAAAGGATAACAATAAAAAATGAAGATGAGCACTGAATTAAAATTGAAAGGGTATTATGGCTCTGCCAAATGAATCTATGTATTACTATGAACTTGTTGACCCAAATTATGAGTTACCATCTTGATCATTTTCTATACTCTCACCGTGACTATTACAAGTTCGTTTTCCATGATTAAGTTATCAAAGGATCCAGATTCCAGAACAACTCTACAATTTCACTTGTTACTGAAAGAAAATTGACCTTAAAATTCCCCAAGTTTTCAGGAGTACTTCACGATACATAGAATCACAAGGATCTATCAATTGGAGGACAACTCATTATTTGCACCTTTCCTTCTTAGAGCTAGTAATCTTTCCTTAAGCAGACTATTTGTTGAGACACAGATTCTGCTTTTTTACGTCTGTAATGAGCATGGTACAAAACTTGAGTCAAAGAAAATGACTGCTCTGAGACTGATCGATCTCTCAAAAAAATATTAAAAAATAATTATTATTATTATAATATAATTAAACAATTATTATAATCATTATCATTGTTATTATTATTATTACTTTATTATTATTATTATTATTATTATTATTATTATTATATGACAAGGTCCTTTTAACACTTGGCATAACATGGTAAAGTCAGTTAACAATTCTATTTATTCTACTTTAGAGGAGTGCGCAAACCACTTGAAACTGAACCATCACAAAGTTATAAAGAACCTCAACGTCAACAATAAGAAACAGCAAAAGACCTCACACTACCATATTTCTGATATTAATAATTAGTTAAAACTAACCTTAATAGCCAGAGTCTCCGGAGACGCACGCTCGATACGTGCACTGTCAAGTTTACCCTTCCCTGCTATTTTTATAACATAGGTAGTATCAGGCTGAAGTCCCCTTAAGCGATAACTACCTGATGAATCTGTTACTGTTTCTTCGTAAAAGCCTTTTGATTCAGCGCGAGCTTCAACTGACACGCCTTCTTTTGGCTGACCAGACAATAGAGTCACTCTCCCCAGGGCACTGCGCAGTAAAAGTAAATGATTTCAAAGTCTATCAACAGATGGAGTTTTGGGTATGAAACCTTCATAACTAATGGAATATGTCAGTCAAGATTATACCTATAAGCAACACGAGTAGCGTGAAATATGACGTCCTTGGATTCCCCAGAGCCAAGGTCAATTGCCTGTGCAGGAGGAGAGAAAGCATATTCCTGAAGAAAAAGAAAGAAATCATCCATTAGTGTAATATAAAAAACTTAATTACATGATTAGATGTTGCTATGGTATACTCCCTCCGTCTAGTCAATACTTTCCTATTTAATTTTTGTTGGCCTTTATGGTTCTTTGATTCCGCTATGTTTTTCTAGTTACTTTGGGATTCTTTCTTACAGCCAGGAACATTCAAATGCACTGGCATAATATTTAGAAGAAAGATACCGTGCATGAAAATCAATGGAACTTTCAATCAGCTACCTTCAGCAAAGGTCGAAGATAAAAACTCCCAGGAAATAGGTTATCAAAGATGAAAGCTCCACCAACACCAGTCACAGAATTGTTTCTATATCCATCTTCGCCACTCAATGACAAGAGAACGGACGGAAAAGGCTCGTTGTTGTCTTCTCTAGAATATAACCTAACAGAAATTTGGCCCAGCTTCTGACAGGAGAAAGAATTCTTTCCAACTTGTTTTACGTAATAACCAGACTGCATGATAACAGATGAGAGTCACACATATATGCAAGGTTATACAATTAAAACAATTAAGCAGTTAAGAGAAGAAACTGAAGAAGATATTGCCAAATACAAACCTTTGATGCCTCAATGGTGTAACCAGTGTCGTCATACAGAGGTCCTGCAAGAAATAAACCATCTGCACTAGTGGCAGTTTCAACTGCCATATCACCTTGCTTAAGAGGGGTATTATGACTATCACCATCAGCATAAACCCTTATGTGAACATCAGAAAGAGGGGGTGAAACAGATCCTTCAATGTATAAACCCAATCGACCAGAGAATGGAGAAACTGGAACTTGGCAGCCATCTTGTTTCACTAAAACCTAATTCAAATAAGACGGAATACCAAATAAACATAATTAATCCCACTCCATATAAAAGATTTAGCGGAACAGAAACTCCCAAAGTTCCTTACATGCTGTTGTCTTGGGTAGAATAAGATTTGTTTTTCCCCATCCTGTCTGCAGCAAAAATAATGTTCGCACATAAGCCATAAGCTCCAAATAAGAATAACAATCACGTAATTAATCAAATAGAACAATCACATAATGTAGTAGGGTGAGATTTATATAAATTGGGAAAACCACTGGCTTCCACTGAACCAACCACCTTATATATAGCAGGGTGGGATTTATATAAGCCTCACGTTCAACTTCTCAAAATAGAAAACAGGAAGACAATCTGCATTAGGTTAAATTGCAAGTAAAGGAGAAAACTAGGCTATCTGACAACTAGGCCTTCTTCAAATATTTAACTACAATAGTTGAAGTCACTCTGCTTTTGTCTGATACTTGTATCAGTAGGGACAAGCACAAAAGTAAGAGTGCATTGAAATATGTTAGGTACCTAGAGTCCTGTATAAGTTTAATCCTAAAACTAGATTAGGACTAGGTTTAACTGGATCACAATAGGAAGTCGGAACATATCGTAGGAATTCAGGTGAAAGAACACATGAACAAGAAGCACAACAAATATACCGTGAGTCTCGAGGGACAAAGATAAGTTCTTCTCCAAAATTAGCCCAAACAAAATACTCGTACACAGCATTCTTTGATTGATCAGATTCACTGGAAACAAGTCTAGCAGTGGTAACATCAAGAACATTTCCTTTGTTATCAGCGATGTCAACGGGCACATTTTCTGGTACATTTTTATCTAGTTCGACATGTATCTGTCCTTTGAGAAGATATTTCTCGCCTTTTAAATGAATGGGCTGCAGAAACAAGAACAAGAATGAAGCAGCAAGGTCATAGATTTTTCTGGTTTTCAGACTACTAATTTTTGTAAACCTCCTCCACCCCCTCCAAAGAAAAAAAGAAAGGAAATAATAAATAAAGTTACAAGCAACAATTTGCCCCATACCGACGGTTTTGAAGTATCAAACTTCACTGCGGCACTACCAAAGGAAATACATGAATCGACAACATGAAGTTCGTGCACACCAGAGGATTCTACACAGATCTGTTGGATGCCAGTCTGTAAATCCAGGAAATTAAAGATTGTAATGGCTAACGCTAGGATTAATACTAATGGATAAAATAAATTTTTATCGCCAAACAATGTGCCTTAGTGCCAACCTTAATTTTCAAGTCAACTCGAGAACCATCTGCTTGTAAGAAGTATGCATCCACATTATGGCTGGAAATGACATTAACCCAGTAGCCTTTCTGAACAAAAGTAATCCCGTCAACATCCTCAGCCCCAATGTCCACATTCGCAAAATTCTGTACCCAGCACCAGATATCTTCTCCTGATGAGGAATGGTGTTTGACCTGGAAAAGGCCAAATATCACAAGGATGAATTCATTAGGTTGACAGTTAAAATGAAAGTATGAACTAGACCTCTTTACGCAATTAAGAAAGCCAACTAGAAGAAGGCTATGGCTGAGTTTTTTAGACTAGGATACACAAGTCAAGTCGTATATGCTAATATCAGTATGACCAAGTAATAAAGAAACCAAATGAAGCGAAGGCCATGGAGCCTAAAGTTAGTTTCGAAGCGCAACTATTACCGGCAGAGAAATCATCAATGAATTGAAGGATTGGAAACAGTTATTTCACCATAACTATCATGGATGTAACTGTGTGTTGTGCATAAGTATAAACTGTCATAGAACAGTGTAAAATAGTACTGCTATGAAGGAGATGAGCAAGCAGAAAAATAAATTTTGAAAATGAAATATTACCTCAACCCTATACTTTCCAGGAAGTACATCAGCAAAGAAAAATTCATCACTGTGATCACTCAAATCAACAATTCTCTCTTCTTTACTTTTACCATCCAACCTCACGAGCTTGATAGAAAGAGAAGACCCACATTTATCTTTGCAGACTACTGATCCACGGACACTGACCCGTGCCTACATGTAACAGTAAATAAATATATCAACCACGAGAATTTCTAAATTAAAGCAACTGTTTGTCAAGCAATTAGGGAAAGCTTTATCAACTGAAGAAAGACAAGCATTTTTTTAAGCCAGCTATGAGTTCAGACTAACCTGACTAAACCTCACACTTAGTAATGGTTTGTTAACAACAACATCAATGTAAGCAGGAGAAAACAGAAGTTCTGGATTACTCTCAGCTGTGGCAGCAAAAGCAGATACACGATATTCACCTGGTGGAACCTGAAACATTAAAGACATTAGGATGATCTGACTAATGGGAAACTTAAAACTTCATTGAAACAAACAATGCACAATTGCACATACAATCTGAGTTGCAAATATTATGGGACACACTAGAAAAAAAAACATGCAAATTCCACCCATTACATAACTAGATTTACACACACGTCTTTGAGTGGGGGAAGAAAAATGAATGAGATGTGACAATGTGCTATTTGCAGAGAACTTCAAACATATGAGAATATATTACTATTAGTATTAGAGTTTCTTACACAAATTATTATTGTTTGGATATGCTAATTGATTATACAGTTTAGTACACTTGCAAACAAACACATAAGTATGGGGGACTAAAAGAAAATTAAGATATAACATCTGCCTAGCATTGATTCCAGTCAACGTGTATAAAAAGGCATGTATTTACAATTCTTGGAAGAAAAATCTGATAGAAAAAGACCTTCCTGCTAACATAGAGAAATTTAGTGCAGGTGAAATGCAATTGAAAAGTGCTCGCATTATGATTATCGAAACTGCTAGGGTAGCATGCCTTGACATTAAATACAATCCTTCTCCGCTTATCTGTCTTCTTCTAACACAGCAAATACAGCTTCTGGGGCACAAAATTACCTCAAAGCAAAAGCTGCCACTCTTGTCTGTATGCTTCACCTGGGGTTTAACATTCTCTGGTCCATGAGTCAAAGCCACCTGGAATCTAAATGATATGAGTAATTCCCAAAAGTTACATGTAAAGAGAAAGCTGATAGAGATCCTTATACAAAGATGAAGGAGAGTACATTGAAAAATAGTGGTTGATAGTTTCAAAAATATACGGCCAGTCAGAAGTCAAATAAGAAGCTCACACATATCAGCATTCATATTAATACCATCTCTGCTATATGATTTTTTCCATCCACTCCCCTTACCCGCCCAGTACATCAGTCATTATCCTCATAACCTCATTGCCCCTACTACCAGAATCCTTTCAAACTTTGTTATAGTTATAATAAAAATCCACTGGACTTGTATATAAAGAATTATGCACCAAACTTCATATATGAAAACAGGGTCCAAAACTCCAAGCCAAGGAGAGCAGAAATCATGTGACAAACTCCAAGCCACAAAAAGTAATACTATAAGTAAGGTGATTAAGAATGAAGCTTTTCATGGGGTGCTTGTCGGCCTATAGCTTAAATTATAATGTGAGCCATTACAGAAACAAACATAAACAAGTACAAGCATTGCAAGACATTGGAAAGGTTGATGTATTACCTTTGCTTTGTAATCAGGACTGAGAGTCTGAGCAACTCCACATATGTCGTATGATACTGCTTTGATATCAACAATTGAAGCCATGTTCGGCAAAACCTAAGATGAAAATTAGGCCAGAAAATAATAGGGCTTAGTAATTGCATCAAAATCTCCCGTGTCACTTACTCTTCTATATCCACCAATATTAAACCTAAAACGTGAGATAGCTCACCATAAAGTCAGTCAACCTCTCGAACTTATAGTGCTCCTTCTTGGCTTCAATACTGTATTTTTTAGAAGTAACCTGATAATATTGAGAGTGGAGCTCACAAAATCAGAGGCGGGCAGAAAGCAAATGTTCTGATTCTGATGCAATATTAAATTGCAAGAAAGCAGCTCCAGACTGGAAGAACAAAGATAACAAGAGTAGTCTGCTCGCCAGATGAAATAGAGGAATACATAGACATTGTACATTATAAGGGCTATACGGCTATACGACATTATTTAGGCTCATAAACCAAAAACAAAGCATAAAAAGGAGACATGGCTTGGTGATTTGGCCATTACTAAAGAACCGTGTCAGATATTATAAAGGGTTTTATAACATATTAAGAGGGCCATGATCACGGAATAACAACTAATTATGTACTCACTCAGATTTTAATGACACTGGGCATTCGGTGCAAAGGTATTGATAAATTTATTTAGCATTCTAATAGTTTAATATACCTGTCATTTAAAGGTCAAAGTTCTTGCCCCTCTGGCATTTTATATCTAGATACGTTAAATTCATAGCCATTGATCTCTATCAATTTTAATTTGATAGTGATGTCACGTGACCTTCGAATGTCCACTGTTCAAGGACTTCAATACCAGAATATTCTAATAATAAACTTGAAGTTAGCAGAACAAGAAGATTAAACTACTCTCAGAGTGATTCTTAGCAAAAATCAGTCGATCAACAACCTTTGAGTTGGACTTAAAAGTGCCAGAACATAAAATGCTGCTCCTATAGATGGGAAACATGATCTGACCTGATCAAGTTTGTAATATCCCTCTTTATCCGTTACCGACCTTTCTTGACCATCGACTATAATTTTTGCAGCATCCACTCCGGTGCCAGCACCATCAACAACACGACCCCCAACAGAAAACCCTGTGACCTAAATAATATGAATAGCAATTTGATTAGTATAATTCATAATAAAGGGAAATTTCACAAAACTAAAAGAACTAAGCTATCAGAATTCACAAATTTGGCACAGCAAGCAATCTTGCAAGAAAGGTAAGCAATTGAGATAATCCAATGTAGCATAGCAATCTATTCACTCCAGCCTCTGGGATACCAGATATGTCACAAGAACATAAAGACGGTGCATTTACAAACACTTCCCAACTGGGATAGTAGTATGGATATACATTAAAACAGAATCCACAAGCATGCAAGCATGTGTTGGGATACCCTTCAATGAGAAATTCCTAGATTGAAGCAAAACAACTTATCTAGATAAATATGACAGACAACCAGTGACATACCTGAAACTTTTGTGGGACTGTAGTATGGTCGTGCTGAACAGAGACCAACATGGAAGGAGGTGAAACATCAAAAACTGTATTTTCACCCTTGTAGAAAGGTACAAGCTTATATGTACCTGCAGATTAACAAATTCATGAAAGGGGGGCTGAAGGCTGAACAATAAACACATTGTTATGAATATACAAGAAACATTGTACATATGTATAGCACCATAAAATTCACCCACAATGAGTTCCACTAGTTAACTGAATGACTACGTGTTTAAACATATCGTGTTGCTTAGATAATTCTCCCGAAGCCTATTAAGAGAGGCCAATCTACTTTGCTTAACAGAGCCTTTTAAGGGAATTGGAGTATCAATCAATTTAATTTCGATGTCACAGCCACCCCATGTTAAGAAAATATAATGAGCAATCTCCTAACCTCTCTTGAAGCGCATACTTCTAGAGACATGGATTCTTTATGAAATTAAGCCGCACAAAAGATGCTAAAATGCAGAATATCAGTTTGCATCTCCCAAGCGAAAACTCCATGCATATAATATATGAAATCTGCACTGAGTGTCTATATGGCGTGCATGCTCAGGAAGTTACAAACAATACAAGCTGAAAGTAAATGGTTTGATTACATGGGCAGCTCATTTTATTATGTGTTTCATGCGATGTGCTCACACTGCCATAAAATACCAGATCAAGTCAATCCTGTTTGGATGAAAGACGGATAGGTAAATAGATTATCTGAAGTGTTTTAGTATGCTCTTATGAACTAACCAAATGAAAATTCAGAGCGACAACACAGAATATGTAAAATTACTGCAGGATTTCAAGTACCACAAGGAATTGATTTGAATGTGAACACCCCATCAGGATCAGATACAGCATGACAGAGAGCTTTCTCTAGTCCAGGTGCATTGCCAGAGTCATGGGGGCAATTCAACTCCAAGACATCATCAGAATATAGATAAAAGTGAACTCCCAATATGGGATTTCCCTATCAAAACAAGAAAATAGAGAAAATGAGTGTCGAACCTCAAGAATCAGGCATACTAATAATCATAACCTATACTGCACATGGAATATAATTACAAGCTCCAACCAGAGTGAAAGCACAGAGGATGCAATTATATATAGTTATGGAATTAGTTTGGCTAGGAGAGAATACACTGAAATATATAGTTAGGCTTTGTTCTCTTCATCTGCAAACTGATTCAGTTCAGTTCAACTCAGTTATATATTATACTACAGTTCAGTTCAAACAATTGCAGTCGAAAGACCAGAGCCTAGTCACTCCAACAATTTTCATTGATAGCTACTAGAATATTTACAAACCAGAACACTTCTCACATACAGCCCTAACTATTAAGGTGCTATATTCATGTCAAATAACCATTTTAAACCACTACATATTGATCATGAACATGATAAAATCCAGAAAGTATGTGCAGAACCACCAATGGCGAAAGACTAGAAAAGGAGAATCTTATTCCCTCCAACTTAAGTACTATCATCAAGAATATACTGTGACTAACAAAAGCTAGCGGTGAAAATTGTGCTATACAGAAAATTACACACACGATAAAGTTAGGCAGCACAGCAAACAACTTGGTCCTATCATAGTAGTACTGACTACTGACTACTGACTACTAAAATCATAATTAGTAAGTTTGATGAGCCAATCGTTTGTCACACTTAGCATGACAACCAGCAGCATTACCAGAATCTTTCATCAAAGAGCAATATGCAAAACTAATAAACCAGTGCTCATTGAGAATGCACCTGAGCAACCACAGATCCACGAATATCATAGCCTGATGCAAAGAAAATATCATCTACCACACCGTTGTCAAACCCTAATTCAACCTGCAGAGTTATACATGATCTCGAGTCAGACGCGTCATAAGATATCCAATTATGTATTTTTGAAGCGAAATGGCAAACGATATGATTACCTCCCCGGAACTCTTGCTCTCAATAATTAAATCACCACGCGAAGCACTGATTATATACTTTCCTATATCAAAGAAGAGATAATAGAAGATAAACGAGAAGAAAGCATGAAAATCAACATACATGCATGTATGCAGGTACTCTAGAATTTGACAAAGGATAACGCTCATTTTCACCTAAAACCAAGATTTGATCCACTTAAGCATTATACAAATATAAGAATACACTACATGAAGTGATGAAACAGGTTTTCCTTAATAGAAATAAATTTTATACATGTTTCTGACATGCTACAGTTCTATAAAGAAATTTAGACCTGGCTTGATGTTTTTGAATGAGTAACTTCCAGTTGATGATGTTAATGCTGAAGAAACAACTCCAGTGGGTGAAAGGAGCTCAACAGTGACATCTGATGGACCACCATTTTTATGTGGGCAGCTATCACCACCAACTGCTCCTACAACTTTTCCACTTAAGGTGAACCTGCAGATATAGTAACTTGATGAAGCTCAAGATATGAAATAAATCGGGGGCACAGTGTCGTAGCCGAAACAACTCATAAAACAACAAAACCACGACTAGGACATACCCTGTAAACTGGAAGTTTATATCTTCGTTGGCATTACAACCAGTGTGGTCAACAACTACAGGAACCTACAAAAGAATGTTTCAAGTCAGATATACAGCAGAACATGTACGGCTTCACAACCAGGAGGACACAGCAGCAGGTCACAAATTGAATTTGGACAGTGTTACTTATGAATAGAGTATGAACTAAACTTGTTCTGGGGCACATGACCATCCTTCAGGTCCCTTGATTTTAATCACAAAAGAACCCTGCATTGAAAACAAAACAATATATAGGCGTGAATTATTCATAGCCGTGGAGGGAGAATAAATATGAGGCATATAGTTATCACTTGACCGCAGTATAATCCACTAAATTAATCAATTAATCCATTCATCAATTAGCTTTGAATGGTGAAATAGTAAACCATAATGAATCCAACAAGTATAATTGGCAGAAATAAATCCACCGAGGTATATAACTCTATTCTAATTGTTATAGAGATAACTCTAATCTTATTGTCTTGGAGATGGCATTACACACTTGTCAATTTCGCCAATCCATATTCTGCACAGTAGGATTTGCTAAGTTTCAACTATCAGAAATTTCTTCTGAAAACCGCGATTAGTACTTCGATGTATTGCTTCTATGACCTCTTCAAAATGCCTAAAAGTAAGTATCTTCGTTTTCCTTTCCATCAACATCCCCAACCAATACGGAGAGTTACCAACACTCAAAAACAGATACGTAACCTTAAGAGTGAACTACATTTCATATAATTGATCTGAGATATCATTTGGTTAAATCCAGTTCCAAACTCTCCAGAATTGATCAACAATTACCTTATCATAAACCGGCATGAAATAGTAACCGTTTGGAGCACACTGAGTCTGATCCTTCACCAAACCATCCAACGTCCTTAGCTCAACCTACATTATTCATATAAATTAATAAACATCCAATCATACAATCAATTAAATCGAGCAAAACAAACAGTCAATCAAATATAGTAACATAAGTCATCTAAGCAAATCACATACAGTGATGTGAGAATAATCCAACTTCCCATCACTTTGCTTCCTCGTCTTAATCAGCTCAGGACTCGCCTGCAAAATGATCGACGAACTTCAATTAAGCAATAGAGTCCAAAAACGACACATTCTACATCGATTGATTCGAATCGGAGCTCGGATAAACAAAAACCTCGACGAATCCACCGCATCCTAGAATTGGATCCGCAACAGTGAGACGAGAAGTGTAGAGGAGTGTAGTTAGGAGAAGGAAACAGTATCTAGCGAAGGCCATTATTGGATAGGTGGAGAGAAGAAGAGATCAGATCTTAATTGCTTATCATTTTACTCCGATCTATTTGGGAATTAACGAAATACGATGAGGGTTTATGGTTTTAGCAGTTTAGTTTGCTTGGTGTGGTTGACGCAGAATTTTATTATCGTGTGAGTTCTTCTTTTGGCCTTAGCTTCTGCGATCTTATTTTCTACTGCCGCATTAATCCCGTAAGTTTCGAGGTGGATGATACCTAGGATTTTAAATGGGACCCGAACCCGCACAATACACATACATATATAACGGGGGTGCCGTTGCCACGCCATGGCGTGCTCACTATAACAATACGCTTTTTCCACCCTATCCAAGTTCCCAAATGAGTGACGTTCGACCTTTGTTCCAAGAGCCCTACACTCCACATTACCAATCTCCATCCTACCAAACACCCATATATTCACAAACACCAAAAGTAGAGGAGGTCGTGGTTGAGACGCAGCCGGAAAAACAAACGATCCTGAGGCGTGAAAAAAAGCCACCGGAGGAGCGGCAACCAACACAACAACCTCACGGAACAACCCGTACAACGAGAGTGAGGACATCGGGCTCATTTCAGCCTACATGGAGGTTAGTCAGAATGTTATTGTTGGAACGGATCAGAAGTACGGTAAATTGTTTCGTCTTGTTGCGGAGAAGTACGAGGATATAGAGAGGGCAGGAATGATGACCGAGATGGATAAATTCCGGTTTCATGACACTACAAAAATCGCATGTTCTAGCGACGCGCTTATCCGTCGCTAGAACAGGCCCAATTCGTCGTCTAGCGACGGATAACAACGTCGGTTGTTAAAACGGACGTTGTTAAGATTCTAACGACAGATAACTTATCTGTCACTAAAAAGGGTCGTCATTCTGGCGACGGATAACTTATCCGTCGCGCTAGATCCGGGGTGATTTAGCGACGGATAAATGTTATAAGTCGGTAAACTAGGCAGATTTCTAATTTTTTTTTTATTTCATGAATACCTAATTCGATCGTATATAACCTGATTGTCACCCAATAAAATTGTAAATGTAGAAAAGAACGTTGGATTGCACGAAAATTTCATAAATTAATTTAAAATCTAATATTCGCATACAAGTAAGTATCCTAATATTATCGAATAGAAACAGTAGTATTCGGATAATAAAACCTAGAACTATGAAGAAGAAGGAGGAGCATCATCAGGATTACGGCCTTGCGTCAAGAGTTCCATCATCCGCTTCAACTCTTCGTACTGACGATCGGTACGGGCCTGGACAATTTCAACTGTACTCTTCAACGTATCAATCTCGTTTTGGAGAGTAGTCACAATCATATCAACCTCATCCTGTGTATAATGACAACCGGTAGTTCGTGATGCGGTGGACTGACCAATGGAAAAGCTGGACGCAACATCTTTTCCTCGACTACCCACACCATAAACTCGACTCCTCTCGTCTGGTGGGT
>JAYMSP010004215.1:0-16940 GCA_036897095.1 Plantago elongata
TATATATATATATATAAAACAAGTTCAAGTAAAAATGAGTTTAGTTTCTGATTGGTTATTCTTTGCTTGAATTGCAGAAGAGTGATCTTTCTCACTCGGGACTTGAAGGTATCCTTCTTCGCATCAGACTTTGAAATACTTGCGGAAATTCATATGTTACTGGGGGAAGGGGAACATATTTAGTTTTCGATTCTTCTGTTCTGAAGTTAGTCAAGACTTGCTGCAGTTGGTGCGGGGTTGTTGGGATATCTAGTTTTGAATTAGATAGTTTTAATTTTGGATTTCGGTTGATGTTAAATTGCAGGTTGTATGGTACTGTTATGTTGTTTATTGGAATTTGGATGGATTAGGTAGCTTCAGTATGATTCAGTTGATGTACCTTGTTGCATATAGATGTTGATGCTTTATTACGCTCTTATAATCATGGGAAATGTAGCAGAAACCAATACTACATATTTGTATGGTACTTATTTCTATAGAGAATGTGCGTACTTCTGAAGATAACACAACTGGAATATACTAAGACTTAGTAAAAAGAGAGAGAGTGTTCTGAGATTGTATATCTAATTTTATTCCTTTGCTGGGAACTTATAGGTATTGAAGGAATCTTTTCCCGCTCTTTCAGCTCAATTATTGAAACGGAGAAAAGACTCTTAAATTTGGAAGGGGTTCGAGATCCGAAGTTTGAGGATGAACTTGCAATAATACGGAAAGATTATAGTACTGCAAAAGAGAGGTTTCTTAAAATACCTGATGCATTGCATGAAATGAAAAAAATGGACCCTAGAGGTAACTGTGTCTCACCTCTGAGATTGTGTCAATGATCTTGTTGCAGTGCCTGAGATATTGCTACTTTATCGGTTTCTTTTTTAGGAATTTATGTCAATAAAAACTTGAGGTTGGACAATATACAAGTGTACGGGTTTGATTATGACTACACATTGGCTCATTACTCTGCCAATTTACAGACTCTAATATATGATCTTGCCAAAGAGTACTTAGTAAATGAGGTCAGTCATTGCTAATTTTCCATATTATTTGTAGTTCTCCTGCAAAAATACTCCTTTGTATAACACTTTACACGTTTGCTCTTTTTTTAATTTTATTTAATCCAGCTTAGATATCCTGATAGTTGCTTAAACTTCAAGTATGACAACTCATTTCCAATCAGAGGGTTGTATTATGACAAATTAAAAGGATGCCTTATGAAGCTGGATTTCTTTGGATCGATTGAGCCTGATGGATGCTATTTTGGAAGGCGCAAGGTTAGTTATAGTTCGAACTATTTACTTAATGTCCAATCTCTACTACATATATATTGCTGAACTCTGAACTGCTATCACTCTCATTTTTCTCCACGAAGATTTTGGAGATGTTCTGACTAATGCCATCTGGGAATCGGGATGGCAGTTTATAAAGTTCATAAGTAGCTAATTTGAGATAAATTAGTTTTTGTAAAAACAGATTAATACCCCGATAGGACAAGTATTGTGATTTGATTTTTATCTAAAATAACATGTTTTGTCTAGTGCCGAATGCTCTGAGATTTCAAGTTGATAGCAGTACAGCCATTTTAGGCCTCTAGTTGGCACAATGCGCGAATGTGTCCTTTCTAAAAATCTTTGTATGTATGTGAAGCTTACCCGATCAGAAATCAACGGGTTATATGGCTCAAGGCATATTAGCCGTGATCACTTGCGTGGACTTGTGGGTTTGATGGACATCTTTTGCTTCAGTGAGGTTAGTTATTGTAGCCAATATAGTATGCTTATACTTTGAATTTAATCATGGCGCCTTTGTTATGCTACTGTTACTATTTGTTCTGTTGGATGTAACAAAGATTTGGATGGATGATGTGTTTATTCTACGTTTGCCATGCATCAATAATGGTGATATCCAGTAGCAAGGTACCAATCCTAGTAAACATTCTGGATTTTTTTTGTCTTCTGTTCGTCACTTGTTTCATTCTCCTTCTTTAAGCTGTTCTAAGATGTTTCCTTCTCTTGAACAAGCAAGAAGTTTTGGAATTAGGATAATTTGAAATGACCATTAAACTTTCAATGAAAGCCCCCAAAGGCTTTTTGTAGTCACAGTGAGGCTTATACTGTGGGCTTGTATGCTTTCCCAATAAATGTGAATTGTTAAATCTGTCAATAGGTATAAAGTTCATTGAGGAGGAAAGTTGGCTGAGATTGCCTTATTTTCTATCTGCAGGCATGCCTTATTGCCGATATTGTCCAACATTTTGTTGATGCTAAGTTGGAATTTGACGCTTCTTATGTCTATGAAGATGTGAATAGAGCAATTCAGCATGTACATCATAGTGGCTTGGTGCATAGAGGAATCCTTGCTGATCCAAAGAAGTACCTTGTGAGAAATGTATGTGTAGCTAAGCTGATTTGAAAATTTCCAATGGTATGCTTATTGTTATGATACATATTGCTATTCTGAAGCAAAAAAAATTATATAATTGGTTCATATGAATCTGTGTTTTGATTTTTCAGGGTGAGCTACTACGCTTTTTAAGAACCCTAAGAGAGAATGGGAAGAAACTGTTCTTGTTAACCAACTCCCCTTACTATTTCGTGGATGGAGGAATGCGCTTTATGTTGGAGGTAATGTAGATTCTTTCTGTTTGCTTCCAAAACGAGCATTTGTTCTCCCAAAATCTTCTGTCTGTCCTTCCTTCCCCTCCAAAATGTATGCTTTTTTATGAACTTACTCGGTATGTCAAAAATTGAGTAAGCTCATCCTTCATATTTGCTCTCTGATCCAGTGATCTGTTATTTGTCTCGAAATTTCTGTCCTATCAACTTACTAATGTGCTGATCCACTACCATCTATACTTGTAGAAATTAGAAAATATGGGAAGGATGTCAGGTCTTAGTACGTCCTATCTTTCTTATTGATATACCCTCTCAACATTACATAAGTATACATTGACAAGTGATTAGCAGTAACTAGTTAGCTCTTTACAGAATCATTCACTCAAGATTATCTACTAATTAATGAATGCATGTTCATTGAGTTATGTCTGCACCACTGTTAATGACATGTGTGCATTGCTAATTTACACCATTCAAATCTCAAGTTTTAATTCATTCCTACATGTTCTAAAGAACTCTGGTTGTATTACAAGAAATTACTGTCTTGTGAATGCTCAATATTATGTTATTGTGTCAGTACTATGTGCTACTCAAGTCCTATAATGTTGGTTATCGATTATACTTCGTCCACCCTGCCCAAATTACAATTGTTTTCATTTTTGGCGCCCCCTTAGTAAACTACATTTCTGAAAATGGGAGTTTTTAATAATTTTTTTATCCAAGCACTAGCCACTTTACTCTGTTCATTCTATATTCCAACACACTTCAGTTACAGTTCTTCATTGTTTCTCTATCCTTTCTTTTGTCAATAGCTTACTTGATACCCTTTTACTTAATTCTTGTGCCCATCCAGAAAAGTGTAATTTGGGGGTGGTAGGAGGGAGTATTATAGAGCAGGATATTCTCAAGGCTTTCTCAAATGTAGACAAAGAAAAGTTTTATGTGTAAAAAAATGGTGTGCATAAGCATAAGAATTACATTGAATTTGTCATGTCTCAGCTCTAATATGTTCCTTATCAGGTATCTAGGCTTGTGCAGGAAAGACACTGACAAATATTCTAGTTCATATTTGTTTGACTGTTTCTTACTGAACTTGATATATATCATGTTGAGTTTTGCCTGCAAGGTCTATTCTTTCATCACCTCGTAAATATCTATTCTATGGTCTTTCTTTCTCTCCATGTCTACCTTTTACTGCGTATGCTAGTCCTAGAAATTGTGCTCTGGTCTTTATTTTCTTATTCGTGCACTCTTGCCATTTTTAGCAGCTAGCATTGCCGTTTTGTATTTCAATTCTTGGATCATAAGGTCGATTTCTTTGTAAAACAATAATAAAAAGGATGTAATTACTAATTACTCAATCTTTAGTTTGTGACCACTTGTCTATGACTGTATTTGATTTGGATAGTGTATATTTTCCTTCATTTGTCTGTGTTGGGCACTACTTCGTTTGCTACTTCTTCGTTGGCGGAAACTGGCATCTGTCTGTAATTTCATCATTTTTGTTACTTTCATCAAATTGTTTTCTTTTCTATTTGTTGACTTCTCTTACAATGTGGTATTCCTAGTGTTCATTTGTTTCTCTTTGAAAATCGTAGTGCTGATAAACATGGAAATCATTAAACAATTGGGTGGGTTACATTATTTTTCTTTTGTCCTGTTCCTTTCTGCATGTTTAATTCAGACTCATTCATCAGATTGGATCAACTACTATCTTAAAGAATATAATTTCTATATGTAATCTATTTATGTCTTCTGTTTCACTGGAATATATAAATAATGCAAAAGCTGCTAAACTTGCGTTTCATCAATTAGGATTCACTGGGACACCGAGACTGCTGGAGGGATCTTTTTGATGTCGTGATCGCCAAAGCCAATAAACCCGATTTCTACACATCAGAGCATCCTTTCCGGTTGGTGCAAACCCCCATTTTTATCTTCACCTATGCTTTTATTTTATTTATTTTTATTTTCAGTATCAAGTAATATCGACTATATATTGTTAATATTTAATTTATTAAAATTGAACTTGGAACAGCTGCACAAGCGCCTTATTTTGACCCTTATTTAATTTCTTATCAATCCAAGCAAAGGTCCTGAGTTCTGACAAGTAACCTTAATACTATTGGATCCGTTTTATATGCTGCTTCTTTTGTCAAATGGGAAGAATAGTCACGGACTCACTGCCCTATGTTCTTTATGCAAATCTGTGCCAGTCAAACACAGACAATTACTTGAATAGAGTAGCCTCTTTGCTTGTCCCCATCGTTACCCCCTGGCATAAATAAGTTTGCTTGTGGTAGTATTTCAAGTTGTCATCAAATTTAGTGGTTGTTTGTGCTGTATTTGATGTTTCTTATATGGCGTTTGATAACTTGGAGGCATTGTTACTTTGCTTAAATTGGTTAATGTTTATGATTAATTATTTTTATACGTAATCTGATATATGATATAAGCATATGCAGGGGCACATAGAAGTGAACTAAGAATATAGTATTTGATTTGGATTGGGATGTATGCATGAGTTCCATCTGTGTCATAGTCCATTACATTTTGTGTTCTTTAATGGGCTTTTGAATCTTTATTTCATTCTTTGCTTTTAACTTCTTTGTATTTGATGGTGGAACCTTGTCGCAGCTGTTATAATGAAGAGAGAGACACTTTGGCTTTCTCTAAGGTGGAAGAGTTTTCTCCTAACAAAGTTTACTACCATGGATGCCTGAAGACGTTCTTGAAAATAACAAAGTGGAATGGTCCTGAGGTGTTGTACTGTTCTTTCATCATGGGCTTTGTTGATTAATTTTTTCATACCTGTGCTGGTTTGGATACTTGATTTTGTTCGGAATCGATCTGTATGTCCTTTTTTAGCATTTTCTATTGCCAGTTGATGTACTCTGCCTAAGTTAATAGTTTTTTGGTATAATTGAATGTCTGATTTTGCTACACTGCCGAGATTCCCAGCTTCTTTAATGAAGTGTTCTTCTTGGTTACCCAACCATTAAAAAATTATAAAATGACAAAGAATTTTGTATAAATTTTTTAAATAGTATGTAAATCTTTCCTAAGTATTCAAGATAATTATAGATAGTAAATTAAGGAAACTATGTGATTACCAGAATAAATATTAAAATTCCGATAGTATAGAAAAGTTATAAAATATTATAAGAAATATGCCCCTTCGTCCCTTCCCATTATGAGTCGTTCCGTAAAATACATTTTTCATTTTTGTAAACTGTTCTACATTTCTTTTTATATTTTTTCTATCACTTCTTACATCTTACAATTGTGTTCCTGTTTCAGTTTTTTTATGATAAGATTCCCATCTGATAATTGTTCCCGTTCCAATTTTTTTTTTTCAATTTTGCATTTAATACTCTCTCTCATTTTTATAATATCTTAGGTAATTACATACTTCTCTTAATTTTTAGTCATTATTCGAATTTTGGGTTTGTACGACTATTTCATGTATTCTTCCTATATTTTCATGTAGACGTTGTATTTTGTGTGTGTGTGTGTGTTTATGTTGGAATTTCCAAATGATTGCCTCACCAGAAATACAGTAAATTGAAGTGATTGGGAATTCTAGTGGGTAGCAAAATTGCACAATAAATTCATATCAGGAAATTGACTAATCTAGATGTAGTACGTCAATTTACAAATATACTACAATAGGGCATATAAATTGATTTGGGAAAACAATAAAGTACCTAAATTGGCACACCACAATTAGGTACCAAACTATTATTTTTTTCTTGACGATTTTAATTCATGTTTGCTGCCATTTATAGAGTTCCATGTTGCAATTGTTAGGTTATATACTTTGGGGATCATCTGTTCAGCGACCTAAGAGGGCCTGCAAGAGCGGGATGGCGTACAGCCGCTATCATTCATGAATTGGAAGTATGTTTAAATCCCTACACTGAATTATGCATGATTTCCAAAGTAGCATTTTACTGTTATGTCTTGTCTCATGTATTGTACTGGAGGTTAACAATTGTTGTCTGTGTCAGACGTGTCTCTTAGTGACCTTCATGAGATATTCTTAGTTTCTTCAGGCCGATCATTAGATGTAGTTTCTGACGATAAATATCCGTAAACCAGATAAGAATAAGTTTTGAGCAGGTACTTTCTTGCCGTTTGGATGGGCATTTACTGCTTACACAATCTGGTCAAATTTTTGTCACAAGATGTCACCACAATATTAGTGGTGAGGAAAATGTTCCTTAAATTATAATTGTCCGAAAATGTCCATCGGCCATGGTTACTATTACAAAGTCAATCTAGTAAACAGATTGCCATCATTTATCTCATTTTACTAATCCAAAAAGAGATGTTTTACCACAACCTGGTTCTGCAACTCTGTATTAGATCAGATTCTGAAGAATCCTGCTTCTTGTTATCTTGGTTATTGTAATGTTTGGGTTTTAGGTGAGCGACATCATTGGGGTTAAGGTTTCTCCTAAACAAATCAGTGGGCATTTCTCACTTTTGTCAAATTGTACCCTATAGTTAGCCTTTTAGGTAGCGAGTTCCCATATGGAACCAAAAGAGAGAAACAAGTATATGACTTGTCTTGGGTTCACTTGGCCTTTCCAAAGTACCTGGGTTCAGAGTTTCAGTAACAACTGAGCCAATCCTATCGCTTGAAGTGAATAAAAGTGAAAGTATTTGTTTATATCGCCTTGAAATGGTGATAACGTGCACTGTTTTAGTTTAGGGAAGATTTTGAAACTCCAAATTTGTGTGCAAAGTTGTGGTACAATTAGGACCTCTGTTGCAGGTTATCTGGATATTTCCTTACAAGAATCTTAAAGACACTTATGAGAATATAATGGAAATGCATTGAGTTGTAAATTATTTTAAAAAAATGCTGTTCAAAATCACTATAATCAGGTCTCAAGTGAAACTGATAATTGGTCTGGGGAAGCTCAACTTTTGAACATTACAAATTTCTTGCGAAATTCATTGAAATGTATTTTTTTTGCTCAATATTAAAATGCTGTTCCATTATTTGTAAACAAGAGGCTGGTCTTTGGTGATGGGCCATGTCAAATTGTCAGTTTTAAGACATATTCTGATCAATGTTAGACTTAAACTATTGATTGGCTAACGTGTAGGCGAGTCAATAGATATCTATTTTGGCATTCAGGTTACATGCTAATGCTGTAGTGTAATGCATAAATCGAACACTTATCCAGAACATCGTCCTTGCCCAGTTTATGCTATTGCGGGTGTCTGAAATCGTACCCGATTGATTTCACTACAGAAGCAATATAACCCTTAGATTGAATCTGTAATTATGTGCTATAATTGTTTTGTCTTGGTACGGACCGAATATATATTAGTGAGCAACTTTTAACAATCTGACCGTTGATATATTCACTTAAACTTAACCATTGAACCACTCAGTGATGCTTTGAGATGTTATGTGGTCGTTATGTGCTATGTGAAAATCCCACCCTTTTGTTTGAGAATGTTAGTTTATCCAATTCATAATTTTTAGGGTTTTTTGAGGCTTAGCTTGATGAATTTTACGTTTTCTTTTCAGAATGAAATACAGATTCAGAATGAGGATAAGTATCGTTTTGAACAGGTATTATTTTTAACAGTAAAACTGAATATGTTCTGTATAAGATATCTTTAAACAGTGTATTCAAAATGATCTGGATTATATTGGGAAAATATCTTTCCTTTTCTTGTTTTACCCCTTTGTCCCAATTGATTCTGGTTTTTGGTGGTACTGTCTCTCAAACTGCTACATATGCAACAGGCGAAGTTTCATATAATTCAAGAGCTTCTTGGCAAGTTGCATTCTACTGTTTGTAATGGAAAAAGAAGTGAAGCGTATATGTCTCTTCTGGGCGAGTTAAATGCAGAGAGGCAGAAAGCTCGGTCTGTGATGAAAGGAATGTTTAATAAGTCCTTCGGTGCTACATTTATGACTGATATGGGTCAAGAATCTGCATTTGCATACCACATCCATCGATATGCCGATGTTTACACCAGCAAACCAGATAACTTTTTATTGTATCCGTCAGAAGCATGGTTTCATGTACCTTTCGACATAAAGATCATGCCACACCACTTGAAGGTAGATTTCTTTTATCGACCAAATATTTCATCATACTAGCTCCCAGGGACCTGGTTATGAACACTCCACTATCTTATACTCCCTCCGTCCCATTTTCATTTACCTGTTTGACGTTTTCTGGCTGTCTTAAAAACAACGCCTAGACAATTATGTTTTAGCGGGACGGGAGGGGACGGGAGGGGAGGGGAGGGGGTAATGATTGCATGTGTGCTTGATATGCTTCGTTCAATGCAAGGCTCTGAAGCCACTTGAGTAGTCAAGTTCATCTAAAGTTTATTTCTTCCCTCTAGCTAAATGTGCATGTCTACTTTCAGGTTTCTTCAAGCTTGTTCAGAAATTGATGAATCATTATCCTGCTTACTGCCGGGGCAACTGTTTCCTGCACAGTGCATATAAATGTTATGCTCATTTGCTACTGAGGCATTCTGTCCCAAGATATTGATGAAGCTAACTAATCGTCATTGACAACAACATTGGCAATTTATAAGTTAGTATAGTTTTCGTCTCCCCATAATTTAGTAGTCTAGTTCATGAAATGTGATACAAGTTATGTTGATAAAACAGGAAGACCAAGTTCATTACCGACGCTCAACCTCTATTCATTCATTTATATGGGCAGAATGTAATGCTAGGACATGGTATACTGTACACCATCTCTTGTATGCTAATAGCTTGCTGAGCTACTAAATAATTTCTCTGTTCTTGATTAATTCATTCAGCAAGGTTTATTGTTATAAAAATTGGATTTGGCATTTCTGTCAATCAACCTATGAATTCATCATGTGCCGGTAGTCCAGGTTATTGAAACTCTTGCTTTATTATCTTTCAAATTGCTTTCTAAAGTTAATATCCTTCTTAGTGACTGTAGAGGGATAAGGATTGTTTCCTAAGGTTAAATATGTAGTCTTAGGTAGTATGAGAAGTATAAGGTTCCTGTTTTCGTTTCTGTAATTATGTTGTATGTGACGGAGTGAGCATAATAGACAAATTCAGGATCTTGACACAAAACAATTTCAAATTCCTGTTGTTATCTTTACAATGGTGAACAGGTGTAAAAGAACTAGATGTTGATTCAGTTCTTTCGATAATTTTCAATAAACAAAAAGAAAAAGAACAAGAGAAGAAAGAATTAAGAGGATCAGACCAAGGTAACAGAAAACATGGGAAGTAAACTAAGAACTAGAACATCATCTCTTGAGGCCTGATCAAAAATGGCTTACAATACGATACCTTTCTATGAATAGCAGAACCTAGAGAAAGCCACAGAAGATGGTCCTGAAATTGAAATTAGACTGACAATTGAAAATAACTACTGGTAGTTGTGACTGAAATGTTGGAAGATCAACTTGTACTGTTCTTGTATTATGTTTTTTTTTGAGACTTCAGGAACCGTTCGATCAAAAGACATTTTTAGATATGATCAGTGGTGTTCATTAAATACCAGGATATTTTGTAACGTTCAGAAACTGTCCAGACAAGACCTTCCCTCATTTCCATCAATGATTAGTCACACGTCATTTTTAATCTTGCCTCTGTTTTCGAACAAGACCTTCCTCCTTTCCAAGATGCGTAGGATGACAAAGACACAGGATGCTCCACTTGGTTGGAAGTGTCAATTAAGGACTTCATTCCGTCTCCTTTTACCTTTTATGCACCAAGGAAAGGATGTCTTGTCCGGAAGTCTGGGGTGGAGTCAGGACTCGAAACGACTGTGTGACTGATCATAAGGGAACATGTGGCAATCTATCACCTGAATTTTTTATTTTTTTTCCAATTCCCTTTTTTTTTTTCTTATCTTGATTAGATGACCTGGTGAAGTAATGAGTCAACTTGGTTTCTACACCATATGTTCCATGTGTGGTGGAGAAAGGTTTTGTTCAGTTGTTGGGTCATGTTTGCATGAATACAATTATTACCAAGCAAGCATGTAGAAATAATCCAAGACTTGCCCAAAAATATATATGCATTTGTTAACAATAGCCATGGTTCCTGTTAATGTTCAACTTCAAGTGATCATTATTCTTGTTTCCTTTTTTGTAATGATCCCCTGCAGTAGTACAACTCCTATACAGTTCAACTTCACCAGCTTCTCCCCTTCCAATCCTAACATCAGTTATGAGCAGTCAGCTCATGCAGATGTACACAACGTTATCCAGCTCACTCAGGACCAACAAAACCTCAGCATAGGACGAGCAACCTATGCGCAACCACTGCATCTTTGGGATAGAGCTTCAGGAAACCTCACTGATTTTACCACAAATTTCTCGTTTCTCATCACATCACGATCAATATTCGAGCACCATGATGGTTTTGCCTTCTTTCTCGCCCCAAATGGTTCAAGAATTCCAGAAAATGCAATTGGCTGGACTTTTGGCCTCATGAACCACTATAACCATACGCCATTCGTTGCTATTGAGTTTGATATCTATCCGAATCATGAATGTGGGGACCCGGTAGCCACACATGTTGGTATTAATAACAACTCCATAAGGTCACTTACATCTGTCAAGTGGTGGGTTAACCACAGCATTGAACACCATCAAAAAAATGAAGCATGGATTCGTTATAACGCTCGAACTATGAACCTGAGTGTACTCTTTACTGGTATGAGACACAATGTTCCCTTCAATGATAGTGCATCCGCCATAGTTAATCTGACGCAAAGTTTGCCAGAGTTTGTCACTTTTGGCTTTTCAGCAGCGACATCAAATTTTTCAGCAACTCATACGCTTATTTCGTGGAGTTTCAAATCTACAGGCTCATATGCTCTTGAAACAAACACCACGGCTTCCCTTGAAACAAATACCACTGCGCCTCCACATAGTAAGTGACCTTTTAATTTGCAAAACTAAATAAGCTTTTTGTAAACTGGTTATAGCTTATTTGAGCAAAATCATCAAAGAAATTGGTGTGTTTGCAGAAAAACCTTTCACCAAAAGGCATGATTTGCTTATAAGTTTTTATTCTTCTGATTCTACTTCATTAATTACTTCATAATTATCTTGATTTATTTTTTTACGAACAGGCTTGCAAACAGGCACAACGATTAAACACAAGAATAAGACCGGATTAGTCATAGCTCTTGCAGTAGGAGGTCCTACGTTTGTGGTTGTACTGGGCCTGCTTATTTTTTACTTCCAGAAGAAAGGAAAAGCTATCATGAGTGGAGTTGATGAGACTTATGAATTTGAACAATACAACGGACCAAAGAAGTTTTCCTATAAAGATCTCAAGAAGGCAACGAACAATTTCAAGCAGGAAAACAAGCTTGGCCAGGGAGGATTTGGTAGCGTTTACAAAGGTTTTCTTGAAGGGATCGATTCATTTGTTGCCGTGAAGAGAATCTCTAGTGATTCTAACCAAGGCACAAAGGAATATTCATCAGAAGTGAAGATTATAAGCATGTTAAGGCATAGAAATATGGTAAGGCTCCTCGGATGGTGCCATGAAAATAAACAACTCCTCATTGTGTATGAATTCATGCCTAATGGAAGCTTGGATTCTCATCTTTTTAAGGGGAAGAGTTTGTTGACATGGAGGATCAGGTTCAAGATTGCACAGGGATTGGCTTCGGCACTACTCTATCTTCATGAAGAGTGGGAACAATGCATCCTACACGGGTATTAAGTCGAGCAATGTTATGTTGGATGCAGATTTCAACACCAAGCTGGGTGATTTTGGACTTGCTCGACTAGTTGATCACGAAAAAGGATCAGCGACGACTGCTTTGGCAGGCACCATGGGTTATATGGCACCTGAATGTTTGCTGACATTTAAGGCTAGCAAGGAGACTGGTGTGTTCAGTTTTGGCATAGTGGCATTGGAGATCGCATGTGGACGGAAACCAATAGACCACGTGGCGATTGAGGAAAATCGAGTGAACTTGGTTGAGTGGGTGTGGAGTCTCTATGGAGAGGGGAAGCTCATCGATGCAGCTGATTCTAAACTCAAAGGTGAATTCAACTTGCGGGAAATGGAGCAGCTGATGATTGTAGGTCTGTGGTGCGCTCACCCAGATATCAACTCTCGACCATCAATTCGACAAGCGGTTCTGCTGCTAAACTTTGAAGCCCCATTGCCTCCACTTCCATTAAGAATGCCTGAGCTAAATTATATGAATCCGGGGATGGATGGAATGGTGTGTTATGGGATCAGTAGTGAAAATACTAACTCTTCCTACTTGGAACCTCGATAGTTGTCTTGCCTTTTTATGTATTGTATTATTTGGATTCAGTTTTGTTTGCAACGAATATGATTCCACGTAATATTTGCTAAGAAGTGGTTCATTTATTTTGGGAAGTTTAGCATTGTAAAAATTTATATTTGTTAATTTGTACTTGGAGCATTTCTTATACTCATTGTTTGAGTAATCAAAGTTTTACTCGTTTAAGAAAAAAAATCACACAAGAACAAGGATCCAAATGTAATTTATCAAAGATTAGTGACTTGGTACTCTAAATTTGGATCAATGAAGGACGAGGACTTCACTTAATGAAGAAAAAGTTGAACCACAGTGCAAATTCCACTAGAAACAATTTAACTTGTACGTTATGCTTGAATTGTTGCACTACCCAATTATTAGGGCAAATTTTCTAACTAACCAACGGCTACAATCAAGAAAGTAGAAACAGAGTACAATTTGTAAACTAGCTTAGATTACTCGCTTAATTTATTCATCTCTTTTCATTGTATCACCGTCCTCAATTTCCATTCATTTACATTTAGTTATCAATACAATTTCCGAGCTTAATTGATTTCTTCACTTGTTCTCAATTTTCATTCATTGATTTTTTCAAACAGATCTTCAAGGCTAATAGTACTGTATATATAAAGACAGCAAATAAAAGATAAATGAGACAAAGGGCCTCGTCTTCCATGTCGAACATCTGTGTCGTTCATCACTTCTCTTTTCTTCTGCAGGTACGAAATAAGTAGCAACATTCTAGCACAAACATAGGATTCCGACTGCTATTGCTATCAGCAATCCAGTCTTATGCTCAGCTGCATCGAGGAGCTTCCCCTCTCCATAGAGGCTCCACACCCACTCAACCAAGTTCACTCGATTCTCCTCGAGCGCCTTGTGGTCTATTGGTTTCCGTCCACATGCGATCTCCAATGCCACTACGCCAAAACTGAACACATCAGTCTCTTTGCTAGCCTTAAATGTCAGCAAACATTCAGGTGCCATATAACCCATGGTGCCTGCCACAGCAGTCGTCGCTGATCCTTTTTCGTGATCAACTAGTCGAGCAAGTCCAAAATCACCCAACTTGGTGTTGAAATCTGCATCCAACATAACATTGCTCGACTTAATATCCCTGTGTAGGATGCATTGTTCCCACTCTTCATGAAGATAGAGTATCGCGGAAGCCAATCCTTGTGCAATCTTGAACCTGATCCTCCACGTCAACAAACTCTTTCCCTTAAAAGATGACAATCCAAGCTTCCATTAGGCATGAATTCGTAGACAAGGAGGAGTTGTTTATTTTCATGGCACCATCCAAGCAGCTGTACCATATTTCTATGCCTCAAAGTGCTTATAATCTTTATTTCTGATGCATATTCCTTCATCCCTTGGTTAGAATCACTAGAGATTTTCTTGACCGCAACAAATGAATTGATTCCTTTAAGAAATCCTTTGTATCACTACCGAATCCTCCCTCACCAAGCTTGTTTTCTTGCTTGAAAGCTTGAGATCTTTATAGGCGAACTTCTTAGGTCCGTTGTGTTGTTCAAATCCATAAGTATCGTCAACTCCACTCTTCATAGTTTTTCCCGTAGTCTGGAAGTAATAAATAAGCAGTGCCAGTACTAGCAGAAACATGAAAACTCTGACTGCAAAAGCTATGAATAATACGGTCTTATGTTTAGCCTGTTTGCCTGTTTGCAAGCCTATTAGCAAAAAGAAAAAAACCAACAAAAAGTTACTGGATAGTATTATGAAGTTATTAAATGAAGTAGGAACAGTAAAAGAACTCTTGAGCAAATCACGGCTCTATGTGAAACGTTCTCAAACGTAGCTCCTAGCAAAATTCAGGTTATTTAAGTTGGAAATAATCGGAAGGCTGTTCTACAAATAAGATATAACCAGTTCATAAAAAGCTTAATATCTTTTGCAAATGAAAAGGCACTCACTGTTGGAAGGCGCCGTTGTGTTTGTATCAAGAGCATATAATCCTGTGGATTCAAAATTCCACGAATTAAGTGTATGAGAAGATGAAGGATTTGATGTTGCTGCTGAGAAGTATGGTTTATATAAGTATGGTTCAAAATTCAGATTAATGATAGTAGACAACCCATTTCTGACCCAAGTATGGTTTATATAATCAGTGAAGACTCTACTGTGGTTCGAGCGATCATATAACTAATTTGGGCGTCATGTTCCCGACCACGTTGTAGGGTGAAGTTAGGGAGGATGGCATTTTTATCCGAAAGTTTGGGGCTATGTCACGCGCAATATAACGTTTAGTCGCCATGGTAAATTTAATCCTGAATCTACATATTCTTGGTAAATTCCGACTTTTCACCAAAAAAATGATCATTGACCGAGTTGATCATGTGTCACCTTATTAACAACATAAACCAATTTTGACTTATACATTACCTTCACACATCATAACTCAAAAAAAAAAAAACTCAAAAAAAATATTTAAAATTCATATTTAAATTCAATAAATAAATAGAAATAAAATAAAATAATATAAGTTAAAATAGAAAATAGTAAAAAAAATCTATATATTTTTTAATTTCAAATCCGAATTTTAGATTTTATTTTTGTCTTCCGAGTTTTTCTTTCGTTTTTTTCAGTTTTCTATTTTAGTTGATTTAAATTTATTTAATCCATTATTTTTGTATTCCAAGATTTTCTTTCATTTTTTTATGTTTTCCATTTTAATTGATTTAAGTTTATTTTATTTATTTTATTTTTTTTAAATTTCAAATCTTAATTTTAGATTTTTAAATTTTATTTTGAGTTTTTTTTAAAGTTATGATGTGATGTATAAGTCAAAATTGACTTGAGTAGTTGACCAAGGTGACACATTAGCAGTCAACTCGGTCAATGATCGTTTTTTTAACGAAAAGATGAAATTTACCAAAAATTTAAAAATACAGGACTAAATTTGTCATGGCGATCAAATCGTTGCATTGCGCGTGTCATAGGCCCCAAACTTTGAGACCAAAAATGTCATTCTCCCAGTGAAGTTAGCCCACCACTTGACAGATGTAACAGATATCGTTGAGTTCTTATCGATACCAACATGTGTCAACCTCGGATCCCTGCATTCACTATTCGGATAGGTATCGAACTCAATAGCAATGAATGGAGAGTTGCTAGAGTCGTTCATTAGGCCAAAACTCCAGCCAGTTGCATTTTCTGGAATCTTTGAACCATTTGGCGCGAGAAAGAAGGCAATACCATCATGGTGCTCGCGTATATTATGTGAGTCAATGATAAACGAGAAGTTTGTGGTAAAATCAGAGAGGTTTCCTGAAGTTCTATCCCAAAGATGCATTGGTTGCGCATAGGTTGCTCGGCCTATGCTGAGGTTTTGTTGGTCCTGAGTGAGCTGGATAACGTCTAGGTCAATACGAGCTTATTGCTCATAGCTGATGTTAGGATTGGAAGGGGTGAAGCTGGTGAAGTTGAACTGTATAGGAGTTGTACTACTACATGGGATCATTATGGAAAATGAAACAAGAATGATCATCACTTGAAGCTGATAATCACCATTAGCAGAAACCATGGCTATTGACAAATGTAGATTTGTTTTCTGGTATGGGCTTGTGGTGTACAAACCAACTTGACTCATCAATTCACCGGATCAATTAATCAAGGCAGAAAAAGAAATGGAATTGAAAAACATAATGATCAGGTGATAGAATGTCATGTGTCACTAATCACGCCTTAAATATATTTAGGTAAAGTGATGTTTATTTTCAATGTAAAATGTTTAGTAAATAATCGGGAGAATGGCAATTTTGGTCCACTTCTATGTACTTTTTTTACGCGCAATCACCACTTTGCACCACATGTGAATTGTAGTCCACAACTTATACGACCTGGGATATTTAGTCATAATTCGCCGAATTACCGGCGAACTGATCCTAATTGGCATTTTTTCGGCTGACTGGGCGATAAAAACACACTCCGTTGACTGACTTGGTGTGACATTTACAGTCCACAAAACCCACACCATCATCAGTTACACTTCATCAATGATCATCATTTCCACTCCACAAAC
>JAYMSP010004216.1:0-16938 GCA_036897095.1 Plantago elongata
TGGACATTGGCTTGTACCTTGAACAAAGTAGACCATTCATGATAGCGAGCGGTTTCAAGGTCAAGGGTTATGGGGATAAGGCCTTTGACATTGGTAACGACGAGGGCCGAGAGGAAACCAAAATTAGATTTGGTCGTCATTGGGATCGAACTAAAACAGGGAGCAATAGAGGAGTGTGGCTGGCTGTTCTAATCGAAGGGGAAAGCGGAAAGGGCCTGCACGAACAAAAGGCTATGTAATCGATTTTCAGTGGTGACTTCGGTCGGATAGAAAGAAAAGAGAACATGCAGGGGCTATTTATCTTTTTGATCGACGGAAGAAAGAGAGGGAACATGCAGGTCGGATGTGGGTTGAAGCAAGGAAGGGAAGAAAAAAAGAAAGGATTGACGAATGTGAAGAAAACAGAGTAAGATGATCGATTTTGCTGGAGGGCAGCGGATCGAAAGAAATAAAGAGAAGGCTGTTTTTGCTTATTGACGTGAGGTCGGGACCTGGCTTGATACCATGTAGGAATATTGAATAATCAATCGTGTATATTGATAGAATGATACAAGATATATATACAAGTTACAAGATGCAATATCTAATCTAATTAGGAATCTAATACTAATCTAACTAGAAGTCTAATATATATACTATATTAATATTAATACAATTTTATAGTCTATCAACATGTAACAACGTAAAGTATTTTCTATAAAATTTTCCAGATTAATTAATTGAAAGTAATATACCCGACAGTAATTGCAAATTTTATAGACAACAAAGACTTTGACATAAGAAGTTTAACTGATTTTTTAAACACATCTTTAACATATGAATAACAGCTTTTATGTGATTGGATTAGTGACCTGAAAATCAAGTCAACATAGATATTATTAGTAATAGATTTCTAAAACCGCCCCGTCTGTTATATCACTAAAGCGACCAATTTTCCATTCAACTTGATCAATTTCATTTAAAAAATACCATTTAAATTTTATATAATCTAAAATCTATGTATCCTATGTTCTTTTTTCTTCATAGTTGACTATAAGAAACTAGGAATTAAGCAAATTGGATTCAAATAAAAACCAACCACTTTCTCATCATTATCCATTCCACATAACATCCCTGCAATATTTAGACTTGAGCAGTGAAGTGATCCAAAATCATGGAGATCAATAGGATCACCAATTTGGACAGAACAAGCCAACTCAAGGCTTTTGATGAGACAAAAGCAGGTGTAAAGGGCCTTGTAGACACTGGAATCACCAAAGTCCCAACTATCTTCTTCTCTCCCCCTGATGGCCACAACACAATCGAAGACGATGATTTCAACATACCCGTATTCGATCTTGACAGGATAGAAAATGATGCGGTACGACGAAACGAGATCGTTGAGGGTGTCAGGAACGCGTCGGAGACCTGGGGATTTTTCCAGGTGGTGAATCATGGAATTCCTACAAGTGTTCTGGATGGAATGTTGGAAGGAGTTAGAAGGTTTTATGAGCAGGATACAGAAATCAAGAAGCAGTTTTATACACGAGATGGCTCCAAAACAGTCGTGTACAATAGTAACTTCGATCTGTTTAGTGCTGCAGCGGCTAACTGGAGAGACACTATTTACTGCAATATGGCTCCCAGGGCTCCTGATCCAGACGAACTGCCCGAGCCCTGCAGGTAATGCTTTCTGCGAAACAAATTGATTAATATATATTTATAAGTGGATTAATCGCAGACCTTTTTTAAGTTATTAGAGCCTTAGCCGAATGCCTCAAGGTCATTTCTTGAACTTATGTTATAAATGTTCTGCAGAGACATTATGATTGAGTACTCCAAGCGCATAACGGAAGTTTTTCACTTGATATTTGAAATACTCTCTGAAGCGCTTGGTCTAAATCCGAATCATTTGAATGAGGTGGGTTGTTGTGAAGGACATGCCATGTTGTGCCATTACTATCCAGCCTGCCCAGAGCCAGACCTGACGTTAGGCGCAACCAAGCATGCCGATTATGATTTCATTACTGTACTTCTTCAGGATACCATAGGAGGACTCCAAATCCTGTACCGCGACCACTGGATTGATATACCGCCTGTTCCTGGAGCACTCGTCATCAACATAGGGGACCTTTTACAGGTATCTCGCATTATATTATGATTTGACTCTCTAAACTCAAGTGCCTGTTTGCAAAGAAATGAATAAAGAAGGGATTAAGGTCAAGTGATTTAGGCTCTGCTATCTTTATCTGAAAAATCACTAATTTCAGTTCAGATTTTATTAGTTGTTTTTTATACTACAAATAAGTTCCAATCAGTTCTATTAAGTTCTGTTCAGACGAAGCAAGTAGAATCAGTTAATAGTGCCTCTTATGTGAATCTAAAGATGTTTGCACGTAGAAATTTTGCCTGCATAATGTAAAATCTCTGTATTTCTTAAATAGGTTGAGCACTTAACAGGGAAACACCAATTAAATATCTGGTATTCATGTGTGTATCTTTTCAGCTGATATCAAATGACAAATTTAAGAGCTGCCAACATAGAGTGCTAGCAAATCCTGGTCCAAGAGTATCGGTGGCGTGCTTCGTGACGACTGGTTTGATGCCGTCAGAGAAAGTGTATGGACCTATAAAGGAGCTTCTATCAGAAGAAGATGGTCCCAAATACAGGGAAACTACAGTGAGGGAATACTCATCACACTACAATGCAAAAGGGCTAGGCAGGACACCTGCTTTGCAGGATTTCAGGCTCTAAAATGTAATCCATTTTGCTTATGTGTAGTGTAATATCGTTATACATTGATACTGGCCTGTCAAATGAAATGAATACCATCATAGATTGAACTGCTACACATTTCTACACTTCAGCTTTTACTGATGCATGTTACGCCTACATAGAGGACCGATGAGACATGTACACTGCAGCCTGCAGGTAGGGGCGGAGCTTGATCATATGTTTATAAATGGTCCCTTTATAAATTCCTCTGTTACTCCAGTTTGTAGTAGTGAGAACTCGTCTGAGAGCCGGTTACAGTGTGTTATCTCAATTCGCACAATCATCTTGTAATATGTTCTAGTGTTATCTTTCAATTTCTCTTACGTTTTACAATGTGTGCTTGATTGTTCTCATTTCATTGGAATTATCTATATGAGCAAGACAACATCAACACGGATTAATGTCATATGTGGCAAATGAATCTCATGAACAAAGACGCTCAGATGTCGAATTGACAGAATAAACTAAATAAATTACATTGATAGTAAAATTCTTCCACAGTTTCAGTCTGGGATCTAACTTTCAACAAATTATAAGAGCAACAAAGTTTGCCTGGAAATTAAACTTGATGAGTAGTAGTATTATTGAAGAAAAAATTTAGTTCATGGAAGAAGCTTCAATTTGTAGACTTATGTTCACCAGTACTTGTCTAGACATAAGCAGTTTTATCTGCAGCAGTATCATCACTTCCCACTGATTGATCATCATTTTCCCCAGACATTTCCTCCAATGATTTTCCATTAGGTTCAGGCACCAAGAAAGTGAAAACAAATCCCAAAGCATTAACACATCCCAGCACTATAAGTGTATTCTTGATGCCTATACCTGGACTGTATCCCTTATCAACCTTGGTTGAGTCTGTTGGCTGTGACGAGTACGCAAAACCAAATGCGCCCACAATTGCTCCCGCCTTCCCAGCCGCAGCTGATATACCGTGACATGTGGACCTCAACCGGGCAGGGAAAATCTCAGCCGGGACAACAAAAGTTGTTGCATTAGGACCGAAATTGGCAAAGAAAAAGGTTAATGCATATATGACCACAAAACCTATCTTGTTGTCATTCTTCCAGTGGTCATAAGGAATCGCAAGGGCAAACATGAACACTGTCATGAAGAAGAATCCCATCAACTGGATGGCGAACCTTCCGATTATGTCAATGAACGCCACTGTGAACCAGTATCCTGGAACCGTACTGCATAGGGCAATCAGTGTTTGAGCTTTTGCAATGCGATAGACCTCGTGCACTGCGTTCATTTCTTTTGCTTCTGGAAGCCACTTGATTGCGCTGAAGATGTCCTTCTGGAAGAGATTGTTGCTGTAAAATGCGATATCGAGCAAGAACCATGTTGATGTAGTACCTAACAAGTGTAATCCGTGGCGCCTGAGGAATTGCTTGGAAAACAACCCGAATTTATTTGATGAACTTTCGGCAATCTTCTCCAGTTTCTCCTCCTGAGCTTCGATCTCCACATTCAAAACTTTAGCCATGTCTTGAGCGGCCTGTTTTGCATTCTTTGCAACTAGAGCCGTGTAACGTGCTGTTTCAGGCATCTTCATTCTCCAATAGAACGTAAGTGCAGCTGGAACTGCTCCAAACATGAGAATTAAGCGCCAGATGTAGTCTGCTTGCGGTACAGTCGAGCCTAGAGGATCTATCCTGTATGAAGGCGAAGGATACGCGTGATCAAATATGGAAGATACTATTAGAGCAAAGATTCCGCTCACTAGAATTCCAAATCCCTGCATAGCAAACACAGCCGCTATGAATGCACCACGTGTCTTTTTATTCGCATACTCCGACATGATTGTGGCAGAGAGCGGGTAGTCGCCCCCAATCCCGAACCCCAGCCAGAATCGGAAGAAGCAGAGGGTGGTCATCACCGCTCCCGGTGTATGTCCCAGTGACAGTCCTGAGATAGAGTTAAGCATCTTGTCACAAACTTACACACAAAAACTGTTGTGAGTTCGAAAAATAATGTCCGTTTACTTCAAAAATATAAGTATTATTAGAAGTTGGAGGCGTAACTACTGGTTCACCTGAGGCGAGGGAGCAACCAATCATGAGAATTAAGGTAAGACCATAGACCTTCTTCCGGCCCATTTTGTCTCCGAGCCATCCAAAGAAGAGTTGTCCGGCCAGTGTTCCAACAAGGGCTACACCTATGACGGAGGAGTTAACACGAGGAGGTAAAGTTCCGGGCTTGGCAGCGTGTGCATTGGTATAGTAAATTCGGCCAAGTAACTTGGTGACTAAAGAGATACTGAAGAGATCGTATGCATCTGTGAAAAATCCCATTCCAGCTATGATAATTGCAGTGAAATGGTAAAGTTGTGTCTTAGCCACATCAAGTGCGCCAAGAACTTGAAGCTGTTCTCGAGCCATGATGATGATGATGATGATTCAAATCTGTTCAAAAATCAAGAAACTTAGTGAAAATATAACCATTTGAAGACAGTTAAATAAGGTAGAAATGAATATAACAAAATTTAACTTGGCATACTCAGCCGGCCATATTAGATGACAAACATTTGTGGCATAAATTGGTATATGCTTTGATTGATCACATCAAAATAACTTTTCTCATATAGTATATTTTTGGAACGGGTTTGACACGGCTTAATTCGTTTTTGACCGATCACCCTCTTGTAGTTTTGCTAAATGTACAACGTGTTCTGCCAAAATCTAATCAATGTTTTGCTAAGGTAATTTACATGGCCAACTCTGAGTTCACTGTTCACATTTACGTATAGCTTTGGCTTAGTTGCTGTGTTGTATTTAGGGTTAATCGTTCGGATTAATTCAATTCGATTCGATCCAAAGTTCGGAGCGATGACAATCCAAATGGTTCGCATCCAATTCGAATTAATCTGGTTCGGGTCAGATTTTTTTCAGATTAATTCGAAAAAATCAAAAATATAAAAATAATAATAAAAATGAATTATCCTTCATTCCTCAACGTTCTCAAAATCCCCAAAATCTCAAAAACAAAATAAAAATGACGGAAATGAATAAGAATGAATGGGTAGTTAGGGTTTGAATTTTTTTTACTAGGTGTGGATATATGTTGCTATTTGAAATATCGTTTTTAACTTTGAGAAAGGCGTATTTTAAAAAAAAAATATTTTGGATCGGATTAATTCAAAAATTTTTGGATCTCAAATACACTAATCCGATTTTAATATTCTGGATGAGATTGAATTTTATGACCACCCTGATTATATTCTTTGTGTCTTTGAGGTATAATCTATGATCGCTCCTAAAGCTCATATGGACTAGGATGCTGACAAATGTAGGTCAAATGTTTCTTGGAATTGAAGTTATGTCGTATCGAGATCTAGCTAGTTGTCCAGTGTAATTGTTCTGCAATTTGTCTGTAAGATCACTTGATATGGCTGGCTGGATCAAACAAAATTACAAAACCTACCTGATTGCAATTATCGATGTAGCAAGGAATGGAAATATTGTGGAACATACTTGTAAAATTGTATACTTCTTGGTCTTGTTGTTAGTTATTATTCATATAAAAAGAATATAATATGAGTGTCTTTAGTAATGAATCCAAAAGCAGAAGCTGTAACAATGAATTTTCTTGCTCAAACAGTTGGCATTTAAATTAAACGCATACTAACGACACCCCATTTTTTTCATTTATCGTTCATTAGATAGCTAGGTTTATAAGTATATCCACTTACCTAATCAACATGAAACACAATCACATACGCTTTTACGTCTTTGTATTTAACAAACTTTAACTTTTATCATGAATTAATATAAAACTAAAATAATAAAATCTTAAATAAATTATACTTTAGAATCTAAAATTTCATCATATAAGTTAAGAGCAATTTGCATAAGAGACGAATTTTAGACAATTTAATTAGATACGAACTTATATTGTCAAAAAGACATTGAATATTAGTGTATTTATCAAGATATTTATATTTTCAACATTTGTGTTTTTTCATGATACAAAAGGATTCGTTTCTTAACAACATAGATTGAATTATAATTATAAAGTCTTGTGAGAGACGGTCTCTGTGTAAATTATCTTGAAGCGACTTAAGTTATTAAGGGAATTATTTTTTTATGAATCAAAAATTGTATGTTGTTAATGAAATAAGTTTAACTTTTTATTTTTAAATAATGAAAATCCGTCTATGAGAACTCACCAACCCCAACCAACGTACCATAGTTACATCCTAATACTGTAACAACTAAGTTTATCCATATGAGCCACATATACAAAATCTGACGGCACACTATTGTAGCCTTAGTAAGTCTCACGATTCCACAAGTTCAAAAACTTCTCCGATCCGAGCCATCGTGCCAAATAAGTAGATGAAGAACCAGAAATTAATATTACCATCTTGTGCCATGTGTCCGTGCCAAGGGTTCATCCACCGTGCTAGAAAACAGATCCCTGCGCCAGTATACTCCCTTGACCTCACAGCATGACAACAAAATATAAACTATCTATCTACTAGTTCAAACTGCTTGCTACTAATGATAAAAATACAAGAAACACCCAATTTTTTTTTTTTATATTGATTATCAGAGTTGCAAAAATTACAATGTGTGAAACCTAGTCAACTAGAGGTAGTATTTATACTACTCAAGAACGGTGCAATAATCAGACCTAATTTCTTATTACACAAACGTCCGAAAAACTAATAACAAATAGACAAAACTCTATAGCACGCTTGTTGTTCAACGCCTGTGTTCGTCCTGGAATCAATCTGTCCGTTGAATTCAAGATGAAGGGCGGAGATCAAACAATATCAATTGTACCGTGTTGCAGAGAGCATTGTTCTCTTCTGCTACTTTGATGAAGACGAACTGGAAGAGTTGTCAAACGAAATAAATTCGTTTGACACCTTCAATTTCGATTGGCTAGTTTCACTCTTAATACTCTTGCGTTTTATACTCTGGTCCTTTGTGCAATTATCATCGATCGATTGAGTCTCACAATCTTTCGCGCCTTCCTTTGCAGTCGTTGTACTTTTAAAATCTTTACAATTAACTCTCAACAAGTTACTAACATTGGTCCCTTGATTAACTCTTTACTCATAAAATTTCAATATTCCCTCTTAAGAGGAAAATACGGATTTTTAATGTTCATCTTGATCATGGAATTTATGAGATTTATTGAAGAAACAACTTTAATAAATATATCTGCAAGTTGTTGATAACTTTTGATGAACAACACTTCAATCTTTCCTTCTACAATCTTTTTCCTAATAAAGTGACAATCGACTTCTATATGCTTTGTTCTTTCATGGAACATGGATTTTTGGTTAAGTAAATAGCTGATTGATCATCACACATGAATTTCACAGCTTTGCAGATGTTAACCTTTAGGTCTTTAAGCAATGATGTCATCCAAATTACTTCACAACATGTAAAAGTCATAGCTCTATATTCAGCTTCCAGCTATAGATCTACTTAGTGTGGCCTGTTTCTTTGATCTCCAACTAACAAGAGAATTTGCCATCACAACACAATAGCCTGAAGTAGACCTTCTTGTCATGGGACAACCAGCATAATCAAAGTCACAATAAGCAGTAATGTCTAGGTTTGTGTCTTTTGTAAAGAGTGTTCCAAACCAGTGTCACTCTTAACATATTTAATTATTCTCATGACTCCATCCAAGTGATTTTTACAAGGATTCTGCATAAACTGACTAAAGATTTCTACTGCATAAGTGATGTTAGGTCTTGTGATAGTTAAGTATATAAGCTTACCAATTAAAGTCCTGTAAAAAGTTGGATCTTCTAGTAAACTGGAACTGTCATTTGTGAACTTCACATTTTGCTCAATGGGAGTTACTAATGGCTTACAACCAAGTAGTCCTGCTGTTTGTATTATTTCTGATGCATACTTATTTTGTGAAACATGCATGCCTTCATCATTCTGTGTAATTTCAAGACCAAGAAAATATCTTAATGGTCCTAAATATCTTCTTTTAAACTATATTTCCAGTTTTGTTTTAATGAAATTTATGTCTTCCTGATATTTGCTCCCTATAATTATGTCATCAACATAAATTAATAGAGCAATAAAATTGTGTGAATCTCCTTTAGTAAAAAGAGAGTATTCACTTTTAGACTGAATAAAGCCAAGTTCTTTCAGATAGGAAGTCAACTTAGAGTTCTATTGTCTTGAAGCTTATTTTAATCCATAAATGGATTTATTCAGTTTACATTCAAGTCTATTAGAGTCTTCCACCTGAATTAATAGTCCTGGTGGTAGTTTCATGTAAATATATTCATCTAAATCCCCATTCAAGAATGCATTGTGAACATCTAGTTGACATAAGAGCCAATTCTGCTTAGAAGCCACGTCAAGAAATATTTTAACTGATGTTAGCTTTGCAACTGGATTGAATGTCTCAGTGTAATCAAAGCGATAATCTTGAGTGTAACCTTTAGCTACTAATCTTGCTTTGCACTTGTCAATATTACCTTTGGAGTAACGTTTAGTTTTAAAAACAAACCTGCAACCTATAGGTTTGATGTATGCAGTTCTCTTAATAATGGTCCATGTATTGTTATCCATCAGGGCTTGTAATTCATGATGCATTGCATTTCTCCGGTGGTCTTCAACTATATCATCTTCATAGCTTTATGGTTCATGAGTTAAGGCTAGATTGATTGAGTATTCTGTGAAAGAAGGAGAGAACTTGTCATATCCCAGAAAAGCTGATATTGAATATTTAATATTTTTATCTGTCTTATGTATCATGTAAGATTTAGCCCCATGATGATAAATATCCAAATGTGAAGGTAATTTTTTTGTTCTTCAAGTTCTTCTTATATTTATATCAACTGGAGGTTCTTGTACATGTGATTCAGTGTCTTCTGCTAAATTTTCTTCTTGAAAATTTTCTCCAATGTTTTCACCATATTCTAAAGCTTCATTTTGGATTTGATCATTGTTTTCTGGATCTGCATTTTCCATATATTTATTATTTAACCAGTCATAATCCATATAATATGGTGCAAGAATATTAATATCCTTGTTATTTTGTTCTTTTTCTTTATATGGAAACACAATCTCTATAAATATTACATTTCTTGATATGAAGCTTGTATGATTTTCCAAGTCATAAATTTTATATCCTTTAACATTGGATGGATATCCTATAAAAATACATTTTTGAGACCTTGAGTCTAATTTAGTTCTACCTACAGATTCTGAACAGGTAAAATATAGGCATCCAAATTTCTTATACAAGAATAATCTGGTTTATGTTTATAAAACAGTTCAAACGGTGTTTTATTCTTTAATATTGGACTTGGAGTTCTGTTTATTAGAAATGCATCAGTTTGAACTGCATCTCCTTAAAATTTCTTGTGCAGTCTTGATTGAAATAGCAGTGCTCTTGTAATGTTAAGCAGATGCTGATGTATTATTTCCACAATTCCATTTTGCTGTGGTGTATAAGCACAGGTCTTTTGGTGTAAAATCCATGTTTATTCATTGTTTCAGGCATATGAAATTCCATGTCATTGTCTGATCTGATAGTCTTTATATTCTTTCCCATTTGATTTTGAATAAACTGAATAAAGTTATTCATGGTTTCTCTTGCATTAGACTTATGTCTGAGTTAAAATATCCAGGTCAATCTACTAAATCATTAACTATGGTTAAAAAATAGTGATGTCCATTTAAAGTTGCAACTACATAAGGCCCCCATAAATTACAATGCAAAATCTCAAGTATGGAACTAGTAATTTTATTTCTTAATGAAAAGGGGAGTTTCTTCTATTTTGCTTGCATACAAATATCACAGTAAGAGAACTCTTCACATTTCATTTCAAGATTAGTAGCCTAAAGAATAGGTAATCTACTTGAGCTAAGGTGACCTAATCTAAAGTGCCAGAGATGATCTTTCACAGCTGCAACTTGTTCTTGATCCTGATCACTCAGATTGGTAATGGCTAGTGCCTTAGGCAATGGAAAAACATCCTTCAATAGATAGAGTCCCTTTGTTCCTTCATCAGTCCAATCTTTGTCACTGATGGACTCAATGGACAACTTGTCTGCAAAATGTGACAAGTGTTTTTAATAAACATGAAACCTATAGGATTATCTCTGCAAGCTTTATTAACTGATAAGAGATTTAACTTAGAAAGAAGGTACACACAATACATTATTTAAAACACAATTTTCAGCTAATTTTATATCACTAGTATGTGAAATAGAAATTTTACTCAGATTAGGCAATTGAACATGTGCTTTTATTGCTTTAACATTGTGTGTAAAGAGATTTTTATCACAAATAATGTGATCTGATGCACCTGAGTCTACTATCTAACCTAAACTTTGTTTAAAAAATGCATTATTAATGAGTGAAGTATTACCTGCATGTTCAATTCAGGAGTAGTGGTGCCTAGAAGTGGAGTGTGCTTGGGAATCTCAATCACAGGTCCATTGTGCTGACCAGAGCTAACAACGGAACCACCACTGTTGTGAGCATACTCCATTAGTTAATTCAGATGCTCATTGGTGAGGCTAACAGTCTGGCTAAAGCCAACTTTAGCTTGATTGGCATGGTACTGGTTTGTTGTTTCACCAGAGTTAAACCTGCCACCTCTACCTCTATAGCTACCCATATAGTTGGGATTGCCTTCATTCAATTTTCTGGAGTTATTATGTGGAAACGCATTCACCTTGAAGTAATTCTCAATGGTATGATTTCTCAAGGTGGGACAATTGGGACAAGACAGTGATCTTTTCTCCTTTCTTTGAATCCCACATTCATGGTGGCATTATCAGAAATAGGAAACAAGTCCTTTGACAGCTTTTGAGCTTCTTCCTGCAAGATAAGAGAGTAAGCCTTGTCTAGTGATGGTTTGGGATCCATTAGAATGATTTGACCCCTTACCATATAAAAGCCATCATTTAAGCCCATTAAGAACTTGAAATTTTTGTCAATGTCCTGCATCTTTTCAAAAACATCAGAGATGTAGTAGGTACATTGTTTACACACACAGCTTGGCACATGCCTATAGTCACCTAACTCTTCTCATAAGCCTGAAAGCTTAGAGAAATAGTCAGTGACTAAGCTGTTACCTTGAGTGACTTTGCAAACTTCTTGTTGCAACTGAAAGATGCATAAGTCATTAGACTATGCATACCTTATTTTCAATTTGTTCCAACCTTCAGTAGCTATTTTCACATAAAGTAATACACTCTTAATATCTGGTGATACTGAGTGCATCATCCAAGACATGACAATGGTGTTATATCTAGACCAAGCTTTTAGCCTGTCTTCAGAGTCATTGGTGGGTTTAACCACTGAACCATCAATAAAACCCACTTTGTTGCGAATACTCAGCGACATAGTGATTACCTCTTTTACAATGTTCAAGTGAACCAAGAGTACTAGTCACCTTTCTGTACTAAAGATAAGTCATATGGTGATTGATCAAAAATACTAACATATATTCCTAACAAGTACTCTTCCCGTAGGAATCTATTTCTGAATAAATCTCTTAGGAGTAGGTTTTTTTGTCTACTTGGAACATAAGGAGGAATTCTAGAATCATCGGATCTCAAATCGATCTTCCATCTTGGAGTGTTCCTTGGTGTTCCTCGTGGTGGCTTCAGAGACTTGTCAGGTTTCTGAATTTGCTTTTCAACAAGTTTAGTCTTCCTGGCCAAGTTTCTTCTAGCCCCTGCATTCAATTTTTCAGTGGCTTGGGATTTCTTCAACTTCTGATAATTGCTATAAGCAAATCTAGCTTCCACCTTCGTTCTTGTCCTTCCTTATATTTTTGCATGAGGACCTTCCCGATAGCACGATAGCTAATACCATTTCAAGCACCATTGGCTTGCTGAACACGATTTGCAGCAGCCTCCCTAGTTTCTGCATCATCCCTATATCCATAGAATAGTACAATAGGAAATACACATAGACCAGCGATGCTTCCCTTTATAGTGATACAACATTGTGGATGATCACAAGTCATAGGATCATGTTTATTTTCAGAAACCTTTTCCTCAAGTTTCTTTGGGACTTGTTTTTCCTTCAAAGGTTTGGTCGCAAATGCTTTACCTTTATCAAGAACCTTAGCTTTCTGAATGCTATAGGTTTCTTTGGAACCTTTATGTTGACTTTTTACAAAGGTCAACCTTCCATCACTCTTTTTCATAGGAGTGGAATTATTTGATTGGGCGTCAAGTTCAAGTCCTCCTTTCTCAGAAGGGCCTATCAAATAAGATTGAACCTCCGTGAGAGTGTCACTAGCTTTGACAAAAGATTTGAAAGAAACCTTTTTCTTTCTGAGTTCATCATTTTCAGAACAAAGTTTCTTCAACTTCTCATTTAGCTCATTCAAGGCTAACTCATGAGAATTTTAATTATCCGATATCTGAGACTTCAGAGATGCTATTTCAGCGTCCTTATAGATAACTTGGTCAAATTAGAAATCTCTTTTTCAAGAGTTTCTTTGCATTCTTCCAGAATTTTGGTTTTTGACTCAGCAACAAATAATTCTCTCTCATATCGCAAGTTCACTCTTGACCAATTTCAAATCCTTAATGACGTCATCATCACTTTCGTAGTACAAGAATTGTGATGTGTTTATTACCTCATCAACCATAAGGCATTCTTCAATGTTGGAGATGAATGGATTTACTATCTTAGCAACTCCACACATGTCATTCTTCTTCTGGCCAAAGTCGATTACATCGAGAGTAATCCTGCACAATTCTAGTGATGGTAATTTTGAGTCTTCAGAATCCTCATCTTCAGAATCCGACTCAATATCCAGAGCATCAAGTTGAATTTGTATCTTCTTTCTCTCTTCAGTGAGCAATGCCCTCTGAGTTATTTTGAACGTTCTTCTCTCCTTTTTGTCACCCGTATTAAGCTTGTTAAAAGCATGACAATCACGTTTAAAGGATCGGGTTTCCAACAATAGAAGCATATGCCATTCCCAACTTTAGCGACTTCAGTACTAACAACTTTCTGAGCAGAGTTGTTCAGAGAGTTGTTAGATATTCTTGTACTGATGGTAATTTGGGCTGAGATGCTTTTTCATCTTCTCTTTTACTTTTTGTCCTTTCTATCTCTTGACTCACATATTTCTTCATGTGACGCACAACAAGAGCATTTTCTTCAGACACTTGCATGGTATCCTTCTTTTTAGAAGTACCTTGTGTGAATAGAGCAACACCCTGCAGTTAATGGGTTATCTCATAGTTTACAGTGGCTAAATGTGAAGAGTTTCACTGGAGTGATTTGAGGCATTCCATGGTTGAAGTAAAAATATTGGGTATGTTATCATTTTGGTTCAAACTTCTAACAATGGTTTTCACCTTCTCAAAATTTGAATATCTGTCACTTTCTCCAAGTGCAGCCATATCACTCATGAGAGTAGTAAATCGAAAATCAAGTTCTGCCAGAGTTTCAGTGGGACCCTGTTTGAAGTTTTGGAACATCAATTTCAGAACTTCGACCTTGTTTTCCTTGGTTTTCTCAGTTCTGGCACATATTTCTTCAATCAATTTCCATGCAACTTTCGATGTTTTTACACACCACAGATTGAACTGTATATGTTCAGGTGTCGTTCGAATTATGATGTTATGAGTTTGACCATCCAACCTGTGTCTCTTGGCATCTTTCGATGTCCAAAGTTCACGAGGTTTGTCTTCATACCCAACTTGTCCAGTAGCAACACGACCACTATCACTAGTCGAAGTATCACTACCTTCAACATCAGTGTTTCTCCGATCGTCAAACACTCCAATGACTTATTTCAACTGTCTGATCTTGATTGATCCTTCATTGATGACATAGATCATCTCATCACTGATTGCTTCAAGATGCATCATCATGTTGTTCTTCCATTTCTCGTAATTATCGGGCTTCAGATGCGGAGCATCACTCAGAGACATACCTGCACACTTAACACACAAATTAAAACGTCCTCCAGAAAGCGACAAAAACTTTTACCTATCTGGGGGATCGAGGTTCAGTGCAGAAGGCTTGGGAACCTCCCACTCTGATACCACTCGTTGATCCAGATAAGGACAAAGGAAAAGACTAGATGGGGCGGGGATGTGAATAGTCTTTTCAAACTTTTGTCCAGAAACACTATTTCTCATAAACTAGTGGATTCCTGATACTTAGGTTCAGAGAGCGGAAGACTTAAGTGATAAATAAATGAGATTCTGATTTGTAGTAATAAATGTGTGTGTGTAAAGCTAGAATGTAAATACAAAATAGTAAATAACACAATAAGTATAGTGGTATCTGGAGGTGGCGTAATCCTCCAACTAATCCACCCGGCTTTTCTGAGACCTGGAATTCATTAGAACAGACAATTGAGTTCACCTTACAATATATCCTATTCTAAGATCTCTACAAACAAATGGTTCCCAACCAAATGTTCCCCTTGAGTTTTTCCCTAACTCCTCGAGCCAAGTACTTCATGTACTCAAGATAACCTTGGAGTTTTTCCTTGATTTTTCAAACCAAGTACTTCCTCTACTCCACGCCTTGATGGTGTTGGTTATAAGTTGATTTGTTAGGTAAGCTTCTCGCATAACTTTTTCGCTATGTTTTCAGAGAGCTTATAAGAGATAACACTACTTGATACACTTATTCAATGTATGGTAGGTTCTCTTTTACTGACCCAAGTAATTGGTAATAGTTCTGGAGAATGAGCTTCAGAAAGGGTATTCGAAAGTTCAACTCTTTCACGAATAACAATTTGTTGTTATAGGTTCAGGACACTTAGAACTACTAGTGATTCTTCGAGCTTGTTAGTCGCAACAGAAAGCTTGGAGAATGGTAGTATGAATGCTTGAGAGAATACTTGTTTGATAAGTAGATATGAGCGCAGTTCGTGTCTGTATTTCTCAGCTTCTAAGTGGTGATATTTATAGAGAATTTGAGAGTTGTTTGAATAGTATCCGTTAGACCTTTTCAAAATTCAATCCATTGATATCTCAATATGAGTACTCATAAGTCCCTTTCTCATTTTTCAGAAAGGACTTGCATTGAGCGACTTTCCAGCCGGTGTAATTAATTACTGTACTATTTCTTGTCATGTAGTCTCAACGGACACATGAGCCTTTTTGAAAGCTAGCATGCTCCTGAAGTCAGTAATATCATATGTTCAGAGACTTGTTATGTGCAATATATGCACTATACAATATGCTTTCTGATCATAGTCTATCTGAGTAGACTTAACCTTATGTCTGCATAAAACTTGTACAATCTTCAGTCTTCAAATCTTCGATTAAAATCCATTGCTATGATCCTTCTTCATGGCCTTCTTACAAATGTAAATTTACAACAGAGACCTAATAATCCTATTACAAATTTTACTAGACTAACATACTAAGTGATTTCTTCTTTTACAATGTTTAAGTGAACAAAGAGTACTTTATTTACTAAAGATAAGTCATATAGTGATTGATCAAAAACACTAACAGATATTTCTAACCGTGTTCAAACTCAGTCATAGTTAGCTGGAGTATGAGTTATGAGACGCTTCACCAGTAATAGAGGGTCACTAGTATAATATTTATTGATCTGAAATATATATTATAAATGATATTGTTTTGTGATGACATTGAGTTAAAAAAATGTTGGCGATTATGCTCTTTTTACTCCACTATTTGAGTATTAACCGTGATGTGCATCTACGATCACATGTGTCTTATTGTTGTACTTTTGTACAAACAACATATTAGACCATCTCCAATGGTAACGCGTGACGATGCGTCGTCGTGAGTTTTTTCTGCAGTGGTGACTCGTCGGTCACGTCGTGAATGCCACGTCATTTTTAAAAATTTTTTAATTTACATATTATAAAATTATTTAGAAGTTGAAATTAATCAAATTGTATTTTATTGAAAACGTTTTATAATTTATTGAGATAGAACAAACCAGGAATATATTACAACATAGTGCGGGAAATTAATATCGGTCGAAGATAAAATTCAACAAACAGACAACACACAACATCGAAAATAAATAAACAAACAACCCCGACTGGAGAAGACTCATCTTCACTGTAGCCTCCAATATGTTCCATTAAGTCGTTTGTTAGCTGGGTGTGTGTGATTGCACTATGCATCCGGCATAAATTGGTCATGTATTCCGGGATAGTATTTATTATAGACGGACTCGACGGATACGAACTCCATCAATGAGATCCGACA
>JAYMSP010004217.1:0-16936 GCA_036897095.1 Plantago elongata
TTTCTTCAGCTCAGAAGGCTTGTCAAAGGTACCGTAGATCTCATCAAGTTTCTCAAACGCAGACTTGGTCCAGATAATAATCTGTTGAAAGTTTTAAAACAAATGCAAGGGAACCATGTGAATAAAAAGAAAGAACAAGTAACAAGATTAACAAATCAAACTCTCAACTATAATCCAGTGTTCTCAACGATTAACAAAAAGCATCAGCAGCATAACATTGCTTAACATTAAGACAGGCACTTCTAAACTACGGGAATGGTTTAATATGGCCATTTAACAAATCTACACCTTTGCCAGATTACTTGACTCGTGGAATTCTTGTCAAATCCAACCCAACAAACACGATCAAATAAATAATTCCCCAATACTATATTGTACAAGAATATCAACATTAAGTGTACTTGCTTATATAAGTTGTATCCAATTGAAAACATATCCGACTTCGTAAGCTTTCATCACTCAATCTAATCACATAACCAATCACTTTGAACATGATAACTAATTATACATTTCCAGATCAATTGTTCAACTGCTATTGATTAATATCTCCCAATTCTAACATGTATTCAGCCTAGTCACATAACTAATCACTTGAACATGACAACTAAGTATACATTTCCAGATCAATTGTTCCATTTCTATTGATATAGCCCAATTTGATCACATGTAAAACCTAACAATCAATAAAATTACATAATCAAATAAAAGATTCATCGTCGTCAAGTTCGAAAAATACAATAACAATACCTTAGCTTCCCCCCGCCTTCTCTTTAGCTCTCATGTGCTGCAACTTAAAATCATGTAACCTTCTGGCTTTATCCTCCATTTCAGAAATGGCCTTCTCCGTCTCAATAATAATTTGCTGCGGCAAAAAAGCTTCCAGAAGCTTAAACCATTCACCCATAGTCATTGTATCCAAATCTTTCAAAGATTTCCCCTTCACATATCCCTCAGTATCCTCCTTAACACCCGATATCCCAGCCATTTCAGCAACACCTTCCTTTAAATCAACCTCTACAGCCGTCTCTCTAGGGGCATTAGCCTTCGCTCTACCACCCCTCCTTCTACCTTTACCTTCAATCACAATCAAATCAATCAACACCTCTTCCTTCCTCGAACTCCTCGTCACCCTAGTGCTTACACTCCGCTTCTCCACCTTCTTCGAACACCTGGTGCTCCTCGTCCTACCTTTCCCCTTATTCACACCCTCATCCTCAACCTTTTCACTATCAACCAAAACCTCCACTTCCGGAACCTCATTACTTACTTTCAGCTCATCAACACTCCTTCCTTTCCCCCTACTTTTCCTCTAAACTCCACTACCACAATCTCCTTAACTCTCTTCACTTCTTCCTCCTCCAGAAAACCATAACGAAACAGAGAACAAAAAAATGAAAAGGAAGAAACTACAGGAAAGGCTCCATGAATCGAAGGGTGAAGAGTTGGAGGAAGAACACCTACAACAGATTAGGTTGCCTCCTCTCAATCGGTTGTCGATGGAATGAGCTGTGAAGGGAAATCGTTAATGGTGGAAACAGATATATATTGGTGAATAATGTTAGGTATTTCATAGTGAAAATGAGGGAAAATTTGGACATTTTACGCTAAATACAAATGGACAAAATACTTCACTATTCATCGAGCTGCACAATTTCGAAACGCATGGTATTTAAGGCACCAATCGATGTAAAATCCCAAAACACATGTAAAATCTCCTACCAAGCATACCCTAAACAAGTACCAAGTCAACTTGAGCTGAGATCTAGTAGTAGAGAATTTGTCATGCAGATATGTTATACCTAATCATAACAAGATGGAGACCTAAAATCCAGGAATCTTTGTGTTGCCTCCGATTGTGCAGAAATCCTAAGCATAAATTTGCTTCAATATTGATGAACTGATAAATTTATCATTCAGCTAATCAGGACTAGTTCTTTTATTCTGAAATGTTCATTTCTTGTTGATGAATCAACTTAAACGCAAATGCATTGCCACACTTTGTTTCTCATCCCTCTTGATACTGCTTTATCCTTCATTTTCCCTTTATTCAGCAACAGACATCGATATAATTTACGAGGGATGAGCTCAATTAGCTAATAGTCCTATACATCTCACGTTAGGTGTGGCCGTGTAGATCAGATATGCAGGCCGGCCATGCAACATATGGCCAACCACTTCATATTTGGGATAAAGCCTCAGGAAATCTAACAGATTTCACAACCAACTTCATATTTGTAGTTAATCCTTTTAAATCTACTGCCTATGGAGTTGGATTTTCCTTCTTTCTCATGCCAACTGATTCAGTACTTCTAGAAAATTCAACAGGTGGGAGCTTAGGCCTTATGAGTTTACTCTGGAACTCCACAAGCATTCATTTTGTTGCCGTAGAGTTCGATATATCCTTAAATGGGTATATAGATCTTTCCTACGACTACGAGCATGTTGGTATTGATGTCAACGCAATTATTTAGTTTAATCTGGTATTAAGGTTCGCATACGATTGAAGCCTACTCGTTTACAAGTATATCCATAGAGTCCAACTCCAATTGTAGGCAGTGACATCAACAAGTGTATTCTGCCGGCTACGAGTTTTCTTGGTCACTGCTTATATCATGCACTTTGTATATATATGGACCTCCAGTCCTCTATATATGGCGGAAATTTAGAATACAATCTGGAAGATTGAAGACAACAAACTGCAGATATCAGCCAATGAACTCAGCATGCTTACATTATAGCATCACTTAAATTGAAAAAAAAGTTTATTTCATTTCAAGCAATAGAGCGCAAGTAGGAATTCCGCATAATGCGTAGCTATCATGCTAACATATGTATAATCCGAGCATGCAGCTGATAAAATATTACTACTAGCTAAAGTATGATCATTCAGCTAGCAACAGCATTCTCTATTTATGGATATTTATTACCAATCAGGCATGAAATGCATTACCTTTCTTGCTTTTCTGATTATCCCTGCTGCAACTGCTTTAACTTTAAATTTCAGTAGCTTCTCATCATCCAACAATCAAGATATTATCTACGAGGGATCAGCTCAATTAGACAGCAATCATATGCAACTCACTCCACGAGCCCGATATGTGGCAGGTCGTGTGAGATACGCCCAGCCCTTGCATCTCTGGGATAGAGCCTCACGGAATCTAACAGATTTCGCAACTAATTTCACATTTGTCGTCAACTCTTTTTATTCTACTGCATATGGAGATGGTTTTACCTTCTTTCTCCATCTACCGGTTCAGTTTTTCTTGAAAATTCAACAGGTGGGAACTTAGGCCTTACTGGTTTGCTCTGGAACTCCACAGAAAATAATTTTGTTGCTGTGGAGTTCGATATATACTCGAATGATGAGGACGATGCACCTACCAGCATGTCGGTATTGATATCGATATGCCCATTTCTGAAGCAAATACAACATGGTGGGGTGCCAATAGCATGATTATGGAAGGTAGAATGCACGAAGCATGGATTAATTACGATTCCCAGTCCAGAAACCTGAGTGTAGTCTTCACTGGGTTTAGAGGAGGTAGTGTGTTCCAACAGGGATTGTCTTACATTATTGATTTGAAGGATCACTTGCCGGAATTTGTTGATTTCGGCTTCACAGCTTCAACTGGAGGACCTGTGGCGTTACAGAACGTTTACTCATGGAGTTTTAACTCAACTCTTAATGGAACATTCCCCAGGACAGTCAACTCTGCAGGCAATAGCAGTGGACTGCTGATAGGGTTGACGGTTGCAGGTAGTGTCGTCATGGCATTAGCATTAGGCTTGTTGGCGTATTTTATCTGGAAGAGGTTAAAAAGAATGGAGAATCAAGCGGATAGGACTCTTGATAATGCGATTGGCATTGAACTTGAGCAAGGCTGCGGGCCTACGAAGTACGCGTACAAGGAACTGAAGGAGGCAACTAATAATTTTGCGTAGCAAGAAAAGCTGGGTGAGGGAGGATTTGGCAGTGTTTACAAAGGATTTCTGAAAGTTGAAAGTTTGTTTATTGCTGTGAAGAGAATTTCTAGTGGTTCTAGGCAAGGAATAAAGGAATTTGCAACAGAAGTGAAGATTATGAGCACACTGAGGCATAAGATTATGGTGCAACTATTAGGATGGTGCTATGAGAACAAAGAACTTCTCCTCATCTACGAATTCATGTCTAATGGTAGCTTGGATTGCCATCTTTTTAAAGGAAAAAGTTTGTTGAACTGGGAAATCAGGTTCAGGATCGTGCAAGAATTGGCTGATGCATTACGTTACTTACAGGAAGATTGGGAACAACACGTCGTGCACAGGGATATTAAATCGAGCAATATCACGTTGGATGCCAATTTCAACACCAAGCTATGTGACTTTGGGCTTGCCAAGCTGATTGATCATGAATAGGGATGGGAAACAAGACTTCCGGCAGGGACTCGGGGTTACATGGCTCCGGAGTACGTAATGACGGGTAAGGCCAGCAAGGAGACGGATATGTACAGCTTTGGGATAGTGGCGTTGGAAATAGCTACTGGGCAAAGATCTAGACATTTCAAGTCCAACGGAGATCTGATGAATTTGACTGAGAGAGTTTGGAATCTTTATTTCCAGGGGAAGCTGATTGAAGCTGCAGATCCTCAACTCAACTCCGACTTCAACCAACCCGAAATGGAGCAGTTGTTGGGTGTAGGACTCTGGTGCGCCCACACGGATAGAAATTTACGACCCTTGATCAGGCAAGTGATTCGGGAGCTCAAATTTGAAGATCCTTTGCCTGTTCTACCTGTGCCTGTAGACATGCTTTCACCGCCTTATGAAACCAATGTTTCTAGTCTTGCATCTCTAGAAGCATCCCCATCATCAACACTTCTGTAGAGTAGTTCTGTTTCAATTCTCTGTTTTTGTTTCAGTTCTCTGCTTTTGTTTTTGAAGTTTTATAAAATACGAGGGCTAGACAAACATGACTTGTACAAGATTCTACAGAGAATTGGGACATATAAAGTAGAGCTTGAATTGATCTACATCTATCAGAGTTCATAATTAGAACCAACTCAACTAGAGTAGTCATAGTAGAGTAGATAAACAAACATGAAAATTTTGCAAAACCGAATTGAGCTAAAAAATGGAGTCGATTTCTCGATTATTTTGAAAGATATAGTCATGTAGTTATGGCCAAAATTGAAATTGATCATCTTCTTGATAGCGGTTGGGAATTGGGACTACAACAGATGTAATCCGTCGTGAAGATCCGTTACAGTTATTCTCTTTACAAAATCAACAGCTATATAAAGCAGTTAAATTTCTAAATTCAAATCCTCTGTTTCCCCTTCTTTTCTTCAGTTCTTCTTCTTCTTCCCCAATTACTCTGCAAACCCAATTTCGACTCAATTTTCTCCCAAAATCCAGAATATACACTCACATTCTTCTCTACATTACTGTTTCATTAGCTGTTTCCTTCCAATTCCCTTTTTCAAATCTCAAGTGTGTGCATTTCCATGGACAAAGTGGTGAAGCAAGAAATCGAGAATGGCCAAGACGTGGAAGCTCGTGAAGCAATCAAAGCAGCTGAAGATCTTATGTCCCTGAATCAAAAACCTGTCTCGGAAACAGATGATGGGAAATCGAACAGAGAAATTTGCGGGAAGAGACCACTCTATGAAGAAGATGATGATGAAGCAATTGAAAATCTTGTTTCTACATTTCCCAAGAGAGATTCAAAGAAGATAAAACTCCCTGAAGATGGATCCGACAGCATTGACGTGACAAGATCAGCTCGGTTTCCAACTGTTGAGTCTCAGGACGAGAATCCATTCATCACCAACAAAGCTACTGAGATCAAGAATCAAGATCAGAATCAAGGTGCCAAATCTGAATAATTCAAACACTGGAGATGCTGAGGGCCAAAGTAAAGTCAGAGTCGAGATGAAGCCGATGTCTCCCGAATAGTTTGTACTGTTGCTCTCATCCATGGCGATTAGGTCTTAGTAGATTAATTTGGGAATATCCCTGCAGTATTTCAATTCCAGTAGTCTAGCCGTTGTCAGACGATCTCATATTTGCTAAATATATGTGCTTCGTAGTTCTTGTATTCATCAATGAGAATTGTTATAGTTTTAGTAATTTTCCTTCTCCAATCGTCTTCTTCACTTCTACCATTTCGTCTGATTTCCTCCTCAGTTCACTCTTTAGTCTTTACTGTGTTAATCGGCAAATATAGCTAAGGGACGTAACAAATTGGTATCTAAGAGCCAGGTTGGCGAAAATTCTTTGGAATACGACGCCTATACTACTTAGCCAATGGTTAATCCTACTGCAGCTCATGCCAGGATTGATCAAGTGTTTGTTCTTCATGCTAGAACTCAAGTACTTGAGTTTATGCATACACTCTCAAAGTTACCACCTTTAATCCCCCTTCAGAATACTGGTAAAGGAAAGGATAAAGCTACAACTAGTCAGAGAGAGAGAGAGAGAGAGAGAGAGAGACAGAGAGTTTATGGAAGATCACCTAGATGGTGTTGAAATCTTGCATAAACATGTCTCTAATGCTGTGTCTAGATAAGTTTCCAAGTTTCGATGGAAATGACCCCAGATCTTGGAGGTTTAAGTGTCATAAGTATTTTTCTGTGGTCACTGATATTCCTAATAGCCAGAAAGTTGGTTTGCTTCTGTGTATTTTGAGGGAAAAGCAGACCTGGTATCAAAGGTTTATTACTACCTACAGGGCTGCAACTTGGGAATTATTAACTAGTTAGAAAAGCATGCGAGAAGTTTGGTGCTCTGAAAGAAGAATCATTAGTGGAAGAGTTTACTAGGATTCAGCAAAATGGGAAGCTCACAGAATACATAGATAAATTTGAGGAAGTAAGAGCTCTAGTATGCTTGTTTTGTGGTGAGTTAAGTGAGAAATTTTATATTAGTGTTTTCTGTGGTGGTTTGAAAAGGAAACTAAAGTTGGCTGTTTATGCCCAACATCCATTCACAGTGGATGAAGCTATGGACAGCTCTTGAACAAGAGCCATTGTTAGAAGCTATCCATGAGGATGTTAAATTTTCAAACAGAACCACCACTAAGCCAGTTGTAGAGTAGTTCTGTTTTACTTCTTTGTTTTTGTTTCACTTCTCTGCTTTTGTTTTCGAACTTTTATAAAATACAAGGGCTTGACAAACATGACTTGTACTAGCTACTACAGAAAATTCGGAGAGATAAATACATGTAATATTTCCCACTGGCAGTTTAGAAGAAGAGAATTGGGACATATAATGTATGCTTGAATTGATCCACATCTATCAGAGCATATCTTGTCTTCTATTCTTCCTCAAAGTGTGGAAGGGCTAGTTTAGTGTTTGGCGATCGACTAAAAAATCTTTGAAATTTAGAGATAAAAATAGAACTAACTCAACTAGAGTAGTCATAGTAGAGTCGAAAAACAAACACGAAAATTTTGAAAAACCGAATCGAGCTCAACTGGAGTCGGTTTCTCGATTATTTTGAAAGATGTAGTTTTGGCCTAAATTGAAATTGACCATCTTCTTGATAGCGGTTGGTACAAATACAATAACAGATGTAAACCGTCGTGAAGATCAGTTACAGTTATTCTCTTTACATAATCAACAGCTATATAAAGCAGCTAAAATTTCTAAATTTAAATCCTCTGTTTCCCCTTCTATTCTTTCTTCTTCCCAATTTACCCTGCAAACCCAATTTCGACTCAATTTTCTCCCAAAATCCAGAATATACACTCACATTCTTCTCCACATTACTGTTTCTTTAGCTGTTTCCTTCCAATTCTCTTTTTCAGATCTCAATTGCGAGCATTTCCATGGACAAAATAGTGAAGCAAGAAATCGAGAATGGCCAAGATGTGGAAGATCGTGTAGCAATTGAAGCAGCTGAAACTATTATGCACATGAAACAAACACCTATCTCAGAAAGAGGTGCTAGGAAATTGAACAGAGATATTCGCGGGAAGAGACCACTCTCTGGAGAAGAAGATAGTGAAGCAGTTGAAACTCTTGTTTCTACAGTTCTAGAGCATCGTAAGAGAAATTCAAAGACGATAAAACTCCCTGAAGATGGATACAGCATTGATGGGACTAGATTAGCTCGGTTTCCACCATTACAAAGTATCCAACAAAAACCTATCTCGGGAAGAGGTGCTAGGAAATTGAACAGAGATATTCGCGGGAAGAGACTACTCTTTGGAGAAGAAGATAGTGAAGCAGTTGAAAATCTTGTTTCTAGAGTTCCAAAGCGTCGTAAGAGAAATTCAAAGACGATAAAACTCCCTGAAGATGGATACAGCATTGACGGGACTAGATTAGCTCGGTTTCCACCATTACAAAGTATCCAAGAACTTGCCAACGGTATGAGATTCAGTCAGCCTTTCGAGAGACAAATTAAGGACACAGACTTGTCGAATACGTATTCCAGGCTTAGTCTCAAAAAGGAAACTGTGGATGAAAGATTGGAGCAAGTGGACTATCCGTCTAAAGAAAATTTGAAGAAGGGGACAAGGGTCACTGTATATGGTCCTGACGGGGAAGAATTCAAAATGGACCTGAGGGTTAACAGGAAAAACAAGATCTATCTTCTCCTTGACAATGGATGGAATGCTTTTGTGGAAAAGTATGAATTGAAGGCTTTTATTCACTGGGTCACCATTTGGATGTTCCTCAACAAGGACACTAAAGATCTATGTTTCGCTATCACTTGGAAGATCAATGAGGAAACAACATGGTGGATCCAACCACCGAATAGGAGGCGCTAAGACTTTTAAGTATGTTCCTTGGGTTAACTTGCAGCCTTGAATTGCTTAACTTTAGTTTCGAATACATACAAGTATGATCAGGTATACACATCTGCCTTGTGACATTAGACTAGTGATAGCTAGTAAGTTCAGGTCGTTGGATTCTTGGCCATATATGCCTGCCTAGTTGTGTGAATATCTGAACTCAAGTCTTCTTTACCATGGATGCTCCTGATATAAGCCTGCAATGGCTATCTACACTTAGTAGTTGTTGGATATTTTGCTTGGTCCAGACTTAAAAAGGGATTGAGTGGTTTCTTTACTTAGTTTTTGTAATACGTAAGATTGTTTTTTCCTAGGCATAAAATCCAAACATTGATAGATAAATGAATTTCTCGACTTGTATGTCTCTTTACATTTATCCAATAGTGTTGCTTGAGTGAGCTTATTGCATAAACAGGAGTATCAGCTTTTCTACCGTCATTTTTCTTCAGACCTTTCATCTGATATCAAATTTTATCTTTGTTGTAAGCCTCCATTGGTATTTGATATTGATCTGTAGTTATCTACTTTTAGTCTTTGTTTGGGAACTTTTTTGGCCTAAACTGTTCAAAGCGATTGCATTTTATGCAACTGTAGCTAGGCCAACTTTTATTACAAATCATAACTATAACAAATTAATAATCATTAATTATTCTTGAATGGTTATTACTATAACCGTAATCGACTAGTTGTATTTATGGGTTACTTCAAACCGTCATGGTTCCAATATCTATAAAAAATCCGAGAGTTTAGGCTCTCTTTATTGAAAAAAGAAAAAACTATAACCGTAATCGTTCAGCAACCAACCGATTACAACCATAACCAATATGACTTTAGGTAAGTTTACGGTTACGGTTAAAAATCGTTTTAAATTTTTTTTGTTGGAAATTATATTTTTGTCAACATTTGCTTTTTGGTCGGGTAGGGGATATGGGGTACCCAGCCCAGCCCACACCCCCACTCCGTACCCGACCAAAAAATTAAAATTTCATGTAAACGTAAGAAAAATTATATTTTTGTTAACTTTTTCTTTTTATCAGGTAGGGGTAGGGGTAGGGTACCCACCCCCTACCCGACCAAAAAACCTAAAATTTTGTGGAAACGAAAAAAATCATATTTTTGTTATTTTTTGCTGGGTAGAGTGTCGAGTACCCCACCCCACCCCCCTCCCTCGGTACTCGAGCAAATAAATTAAAATTTTATGAAATGCAAGAAAATTATATTTTTGTTATTTTTTTCCTTATCGGATAGGGGTAGGGTACCCCACTTCCGCAGGTAGCCAACAAAAAAAAATTAAAATTTCATGAAAATCAAGAGAATTATATTTTTATTAACTTTTTTTAGCACCCCCTCCCCCCTACCCGACAAAAACAATTAAAATTTTGTGAAAACGTAAGAAAATTATATTTTTGTTTACTTTTTTTTATCGGGTAGCAGTAGGCTGGTAGGGTACCCCATGCCCGACAAAAAAAATAAAATTTCATGCAAATGTAAGAAAATTATATTTTTGTTAACTTTTTTTGACGGGTACATGTTGGGTAACCCAGCCCCTTCCCCAAACAAAAAAAAAAAATATCGACTAAATAATTTTTACAATTTTTTGTGAAAGATAATTTTTACGATTTTCCCCCTCCGAATAAGAAAGAATTTTCAAAAAATCGGCCAATAACTTAAATTTATGGTTATTTTCAATTATACGACCTAATCATAATCGGTCAGTAAATTTTTCTGGTTAAAATTATTATTTATTTTATTGTTATGATTTCAGAATAGTAGTTTTGGTTATGATTGATATTAGGAGTTGAATACCAAGTAGAAACTTAGATAAATGATCTGATCCCTATGAACTTCACTTCAGAAGAACCACATACATGACCTGTCATGGGAGTTCTAAGAAAAAGCAGCTTAGAGCTGATGAATTTGCAATTCATGATGAGGAATCATCTAGGCCTCAAATGCATTACCGTTCTTTTCGTTCTCTTCCCACTAACAGCTGCTGCATCCTTCGATTTCATTAGCTTTTCACCTAACGACCGCCATATCATTTTTCTGCTCGGTTAGTCAACATTCATATTCAACTCAGCAACTAAGGTGATAAAGGTTCAAAAAACGGAAGGTGACTTGAAGCGTACCTTTTTCAGAACTTTCCCAATGGTGTCATTGAGAACGTTAAAAGCCAGAGTGGACTTGCAATCAGAAAAGTCTATGACGACTTATTCAATGGCTTTAAGTCAGAGTTATATTAGGTAGGGGGTCTACACCATCTTATCAGAGGATATAGACTTATACAACAGCCACAGGCATAAGTGTCACAGTTGAAATTCAAGACTATTCTCACTATTTCCTGTCATTCGATTCAAATACGAAATTCAGGAACTTTCTATATATTTATCTTCAGCAAGGCTCAGTTTCTGTATCATGGATGTTCATTACAAAGTGATGATGAACCATCCAAGCCTTAAATGCCTCACAGTTCTCTTCTTTCTGATCCCTGCTGCAACTGCTCTGTCGTTCAATTTCACTTCCTTTTCATCCGATGACCACGATATTGTCTACGAGGGGTCAACTCAATTAGCCAGCAACTATATCCAGCTCACTTCTAGCATGCCCCAATCCGTGGCCCGTGCAACATATGCCCAACCACTGCATCTTTGGGATAACGCCACCGGAATCCTCACAGATTTCACCACACGCTTCTCCTTTGTCATCGATTCTTCAAACATGACAAGCTATGGAGACGGTATTACCTTCTTGCTGGTACCACAAGGTGCAGTCTTTCCTGAAAACGCGACAGGTGGGAGTTTAGGCCTCACGGGATTATTCTGGAACTCCACAGAGATTCGTTTGGTTGCTGTAGAGTTCGATATATACGGAAACGAGTATGTAGACCCTCCGTACGAGCATGTCGGTATTGACATAAACGCGGTAAGTTCCGTGGCCAATGTGAGATGGTTGGGTGCCAGTAGCAGCATTATGGAAGGTAGAATGCAAGAAGCTTTGATTAATTATGATTCTCAGTCCAGAAACCTGAGTGTAGTTTTTACTAGTTTTGGAGACAGTTCTTCGATCACACAGAGTCTGTCTCACGTGGTTGATCTCCGGGACTACTTACCGGAATTCATCACATTCGGCTTCTCTGCTTCAACAGGAGGCGGTACAGCAGTGATACAGAACATATACTCCTGGAGTTTTAGTTCCACTCTTTAGTAAGGATGTGGAGGAAATCAAGCTAGACGACCAAAGCAATACTCAATTAGTGAAGTACTTAGCTTATAAATCTTAAATAAATAATTGATCCAGAATTATGCTAGTAATTTCAATATTAGTGTTGATGTATCTTCTGTGGATATATATAAATTATGTATTATTGAATAAAGGAGATAATCTCCATAATAATGAACAACTAGTTTACTAGGCAGAGAAAAGAGAGTATAAATAGAGAATAAACAAGGCTAACTAACTACTAGCTAATACTAACTAATATGGGAAACTAAGAATGGAATTAAATCAGTTTAACTCTCCTTAGACCCCCTGAAGATGCATTTGGATATTGAGAAGATGCATCTTGGAGCTGAAAAGTGATAACAATTCGAAACTCAGTGGCTTTGTGAAGACATCAGCCACATTCTGGAAAGTTGGAATATGTATGATCTTGATAGTCCCATTCTGCAGTTTTTCTCTTGTAAAATGGTAATCTATTTGAATATGCTTGGTCTTCTCATGGAGAACGGAATTTTGTGCAATGCACAAAGCACTTTTCGAATCTGTATAAACAGAAACAGGTTGTAAAATAAAGTAACCATTATATCTCACAAGTGGTAAAAGCCAACGCCCTATATTTTGGTTCAGCCGATGATCTGCTAACAGTCGGCTGTTTCTTTGATTTTCAAGAGACCAAATAATTGCCCAAGTAAATTCCACAGCCTGTAATGCTGAGTTTTGTGTCCGCGCACCAGGCCCAGTCACTATCAAAAAATGATGTAAGTTGTAAGCCAGACTGTCTAGGAAGCAAAATACCTTGGCCCAGACTTTTCTTTAAATACCTCAACAATCGGCAAGCTGCCTGCATATGTGCTTCAGTGGGTTTGGACATGTACTGACTGAGAGTTTGTAAAGAATAGGCTATGTCAGGCCTTGTGATGACAAGATAGAGAAGCCTGCCAATCAATTGTCTATATGCAGTGGCATCTTCCAGCAAAGGTGAATCAATGGTAGAAAATTGTTGTTTGACATCCATGGGCTTATCCATAGGTTTGCTGGCCATATAACCAGTATCATGTAAGAGATCCAATGTGTACTTCCTTTGACACATAAAAGTACCATCAGAACTTCCGGAAACCTAAATGCCCAACATGTACGTCAGAATGCCCAAATCTTTGATTGTGAAAAGTTTATGCAAATGTTGCTTGATCTCAATGATAGATTTTTCATCAGGGCTGCAATGATAATATCATCAACATAGCAGATAAGAGCCATATAGCAGGATGAACGATTATAAATGAATAGAGAACTATATCTGCAGAAGATTGAACAAAACCATATGCAACTAAACAGTCAGATAATTTGTGAAACCACTGTCTGGAGGCTTGTTTGAAGCCATAGATACTCTTGTTAAGCTTGCAAACCCTGGTGTCATGTGGTGATAAATATCCTGGTGGAGGCTTCATGTAAAACTCTTCATCAAGCTCACCATGAAGGAAAGCATTATTAAAATTGGTGAAGAAACCAATCCTTCTGAGCTGCCAATGCAAGGACAACTTTGACAGTAGTGAGCTTGGCTATAGGAGAAAAGGTATGGAAAGTAGTCAATGCCCTCTTTCTGAGTGTAGCCTTTGGAGACCAATCTAGCTTTATATCTCTCTATAGATCCATTTAATTTATGTTTAATCTTATATACCCATTTGCAACCAATGATATGTTTGCCTGGAGGAAGAGCCATTAAGGACCAGGTATTTGTGTTGTCTAAAGCTGTGAGTTCATCAGTCATGGCTTGTTGCCACTTTGAATCTTTTACAACTTGTTTGTAAGTGGAGGGTTCAACAATTTGTGTAATAGCAGTAAAGGCAAAGTGATCAGGAGACAGATTAGAGCCTGAGAGATAGTCAGAAATAGGATATCTAGTGACTAGTAGTCATATTAGCACGAGTAGAATGTTGTAAAGAGGAGGGTAGAGTAACATCATAAACATCCAGATGCGCAGGTTTAGATCTTGTACCACTAGACTTTCTGGTGATCTCTGACTCAAGAATAGGTGGAGGATCAGAAGTCACCACAGGAGAGACAAGAGAATTCTCCACAGAAGACCCTGCGGACTGTACTGCAGAGGGAGATGGGGTAGATAAAGTAGTGTGATCATGTGATTGCACAGTGGTATCCTGCATAGTGACAGTATCAAGAACCTGTAATTCTGCAAAAGAAGGGCTATGTAGAGAACCCTGGAATGAAGTAGTCTGCACTTCATCAAGAAAATCAAAGTGATAAATGGGGGCGGGTGTCAAAGTGGGAGCAGTAGTATGATCAAGGGGGTAGAGATGTGTGTGTGCGGTTCCTTAAAACGAAACATAGTTTCATAGAAGGTAACATCATCCCTGGAGAGAAGGACCTTATTTGTTTGTAAATCCAAGAGTTTGTAACCTTTAACTCCAAGGGGATAACTAAGAAACACACATTTGGATGCTCTTGAGTCAAATTTGGTTCTCTGATCCTTAATGGTACTACAGTAACAGAGACATCCAAACACCCGCAGATGGTCATAAGTGGGAGGTTTGCCATATAAAAACTCATAGGGTGTCTTGTTAGCAAGAACTGGTGAAGGCAATCGATTGATGAGATGTTCTGCTGTAAGTATACATTCACTCCAAAAAGATGTGGGTACCTGGAACGAGCTACTTGTAAAAGATGCTGATGTTTGCGTTCAACCACTCCGTTCTACTGGGGAGTGTAGATACAAGAGGTTTGGAGTAATATGTCATAGGTGGTATAAAAGTCAGGCATTTTAAATTCAACGCCATTATCACTCTGAATGCACTTGATAGAAACCACAAATTGTGTTTTAATAAAGGAATAGAAGTGGAGCATGTGATGTTTAACCTCCGACTTGGTTTTCATGAGATAAATCCAGGTAGCACGACTATAATCATCAACCAGAGTTGAGAAAAAACGATGGTCGGAAGAACTAGCTTTAGCATAGGGGCCCCATATGTCAACATGCACAAGAGAGAATATAGAAGTGGAAACAGAAACACTTGTAGGAAAAGGGGTCCTTTTATGTTTAGCACAGTGAGTGTTTGGCTTACAAGGAAATTTGAATTCAGAAGTAGAAGCAATACACTTGTGAGAAGGGTGTCCTAGTCTATTATGACATATGCTAGCATCAGCTTTTACAGAGAAAGCATGAGAAGTAGAAACAACAGTGTTGGAACTGGAAATAGGCAAAAGATCATGCTGGGGTGGTGAAGTAACAGGAAATCGCAGGTGGTAAAGACCAGATCTTTTGCTGGAGTGGTGAAATAACAGGAAATCGCAGGTGGTAAAGACCATTCTGCTGCTCAGCAACCCTAATTTCCTTGTAATGTGGGATGTCCTGCAAATTAAAATCCTTAGCACTAAACAAGACATTGCAAGATGATCAACAAGAGTTAGCTGATGTGGACTCCACCTCCCAAATTATATTTTGAGCCATGGTAATTTTTATATGTTGCATTTTAGAGAGTCATAATAAGGAGCTAAAGTTTAACAATAAATGAGGAATTAAGACATCTCATCGATGTAGAAAATCAATGTTGATTACAATGATATGTTTAGGAATCTTTGATGTATGAATTATTATATTAGTACACATTATATTTAAACTAACATTTTTATTCATTTAATAATTACTTTTTTGATATGTGCTAATGAGCATCTCGTCGTTAACAAAGACACATGTGTATTTTGTCGAGTTCTATACACAATTAGCAAATTTGATATACAATTTATATAAGTTAAATGCATTTAAATTATTCATATTATTAATTATGTTTATTGTATGTTATTTAATTACAATCTTATTGCTCACAGGTTGAGATTGAGAATATTAGGGAGTTTGTTGATTATTTGTTGAAGGTTGGAGATGACAAAGTTTGTGGCGATAATGATGGTGAGGTAGAATTTTAATTGCCTGATGATATCTTGATTCGTTCTACTGGTGAACCAATTGTTGTAATAGTTGATAGCACATATCCCAGCATATTGGACTAGGTTGGCGATATTGATACATCTAGGATAGAGATATTCTTGCTTCGACCAATGAGAAAGTCTAGGGAGTCAATAACTATATAATGTCTCTAATATATTGTGATGCAACTAAATTCATGAGTTCCAAATACATGGGAAGAACGCTTGAGCTATTGAGTCAAATTTACAATGGAACTCGGTTGATTGTAACCGCAGTAGACAATCATGTTATTGAGGCGAATACATAAGAGGAACGCTTGATTAAATGTTTTTATACTTAGGATGATACTCACATATTCTGACCTTAACAGGTTCCGTATTAGATTTCATCGAAGTCAATTCTTCATATTAGTTTGTTATGTGATAATTATCGACAAGAGTCAGGGTTATTTAAGGCTGGATTATTTTACCTTTTTATTATAGATTAACTATACATTTTCTTTTAAATAATTCAATGTATTCAACTTTATATATGGTTATATGATTTTTTGATCATCTACTATGTTTTATATTAAATATAATTTTAAATTAAAAGTTAAATACTACATGTCAACGTCACGAGTTAGTACTAGTACGGCATAAAACCTCGAATATTTGCTACTGTCAGTTTAGAATAAGAGATTTCCAATTCTTGTCTTCCTCCGAGCACGTATTTACACACGATAACTTGAATTGAAATTGGAAGTTGATGAATAGAAACTTGAGTGGATTTCCGATTTATCTTGACGCTTTCGTCGAAATTGAAGTTGATTATCTTCTTGAATCTTTACTGCGGTTGGGATTATAACGGAGTAACTGTCGTCAAGATCAGTTACAACACTTCTCTTCTAATCTTCTCTTTAAAGTTTCTAAATTTAAATCCTCTGTTTTCCCCTTCTATTCTTTCTTCTTCCCAATTTACCCTGCAAACCCAATTTCGACTCAATTTTCTCCCAAAATCCAGA
>JAYMSP010004218.1:0-16936 GCA_036897095.1 Plantago elongata
ATAGCGTGGACCCATGGTCCTGAAGTGATCGCTGTGAAATCAGCCTGGGTTTCGACCCTAAGTGTTGCTACGAAAGTAACTGGGGTGACGACCCTGAAGTGAGTGATACTGGAAATTCCGAAAAAGTGTTAAAATGACTGATTAGTGCATTGTGTTGGGTTGCCGTATTTATCCTACTCATACTCATTTCATGCATGCTTGACTATCCTCTTCGTGACTGACACTCTCTTTATTTCTCAATAATTTGCTTTTCCAGACTTTGAGCACGAGGACAGGCTCGGGTAGTTCCGACAGCCGGACTCTGGAAATTCCGCTGCTGCAGTTCTAAGTAGATGTGCGTTTTCTATTTTTCTACTTTCAGTTTGCTTATCCCGTACATACGGTGTGTAACAGATAACATATTATAATATTTTAATAAATGTGTATTTGAGATATTCGACACAATCCTTGACATCTGAACCTAATCCCGGGCGTTACAATATAACTATATATGAACTTTTTATGAACTTTTTACTGTGTATATGAACTATAAATGCTCTATAACTATGGAAGTACAAAAATTAAGAATTAAGAATTATTAGAACGACTTTCAACTTAGAGTTATACATTTTGCTCCTCCAACTTTTCATGCTTTATCATTATTTTAAAGCAAACCCTAATACTATAATAAAAATTTTATGTTTACATATTTAAAATTTGAGGCAAGAGAATGCGCAAAAATTGTATAGTATAGAGTTCTCAAGTTAACACCGAAGGAAGTTTGGCTTACATTTTTCAGTCACGTTATAGCCAGCTAGACCATCATTTCATTTCAGAGGCAAGTTTTATATCCTAATCAACCCTCATATCGAGTTAGTTCTGCTAAAAGTAAACCTTGTTCTAACCAAGCCAACACAAACACAATGTATTATTCACACCAATGACCAATCAGCACAAGTAAAATCCACATTAATTGATCCCCATTCTCTGTTCCTTAAAAGAAACATGAGACAGACCCGCAACACCAAGTGCTACTCAGTACATCATAGTTTTGAGTCATAATCCAATATTACTCGAGACTTTTTCAAATTATATCTCCTCAAATTCTACACTTCGCTATATCTACAATCCTGTTCCATTGCCACTCGGCTATATAAATAGCTAACGGTCAAATGGGAATTCCACATCATTCTCAACAACTTTGAAAGGCTGAGGACTTTGGCCTGAGCAATGTAAATTCCACATCTTGAAGTAAGAACGCTCCAAATTCCTTACCTGAAAAGTAGTACAAACAAGGGTGATCAGTTTACATGTGTCAGTGGCCAGTGGGTTGCACTCAAGGAAAGGATAGACAAGTTACTGACCCAGCGAGTGGTGTCAAATAGAGGGCAGGTTAAGCGGGCAGCCTTTAGATGGTCCGTGAGATCTTGGAGCTTTGTTCGGTTTAATGCCAAGGATATTGCTTTCTCTTCATATTCTTTCATACTGCAGGATTAAAAAATCCACTAAAATGAGATGCACCAAAACCAATAATTCCATGGAGAAGTACAAAGTAAAAGGCAAAACTAGTTATAACAATAAAAATAATTTTTACAGCAATAAATACAAAAAATAGTTTCATGATATGCAACCCAATAAAACAGATTTCATCAATAAATGCAAATAGGGTAAGAAGATCCGGGTGATCTGAGAGATCAAGGAAAATATAAACATATGAATAATGTCCAATAATATTTGTCTTCAACAAAAGGAGGACGTCTTACACCAACTTAAGAAGTTGAACATAAGTACCTTTTGACAATCATCTCTTCCCCAACTCCTGTAGCCAAACACAGTGAACCAGCAACTCTGGTAGCCATTTTCTCAAGAGGAAGGGTAATCATAGGTAGGCCTGCCCAAAGAACATCTGTTCCAGTCGTATGTGCATTACAAAGAGGCCTATCCAGTAAAAATGAAGAACAATTATTTTTATGATCTAAAGAATGTCATTATACTGTAACTGATTCATAAGGTTTTATCAACAAAACAAAGTACTCTACAGCCGTTTCAAAAAAAGAAAAAAGAAAAAAAAAAGTACTCTACACATACGTATCAAGGCAAAGGTCTGCCAATGAACTGCGTCTTATGTGCTCTTGTTTCATAGCTACATCCGTGAAAATGATTTGGTCAGGCAGTACACCCTGTGCAGCAGCATCTGGACAGTAGAAGCAAATAAGACATAGAGACAAACAGGAGGCTGTTAATTAGATTTCAGATGATGAAAAAAAAATGGATGAAAAGCACAGATGGCTAACTTACGTGCTCGAACTCTCATCTCGCCTGCAGCTGGGAATCTGAGAAGCCATAGAGCACTATTTGGTACACGCTTCAAAATATTGCACCTGTGTGTTCAGCAAAATAAGTCAGCATACACATGACATCAAACCATGAAATATCACTCATACAACCACACAACAGAAATTACCAGGTAGTAAAAATTTCAGGATCCATCTTATAAAGTTGATTAAAACAAGCAAATATAAATTTGTCTTCAGGTAGCCCATAGTCTGATCGCTTGGGCTGGCAGCTAGGATCTAGAACATCACGATTTTTCTGGAGGCATTATTTGAGAGTAAATGTTAGCTTGAATACATGATTTAGTGTGAAAGTGAATAAATCATATCTCAATGTTTACCTGCTTATAATCATTTACAAAATAGCAATGAGGCAAATGAACAATTTTCTCCGAGTAAATGTGGGAATAGCACATTGGCGAAACAAACTGAAAAAAAAAAGACAAAAAACAGAAGCGAGTACGATCAGAATAATTCCGTTGTGAGCAACAAAAGTCACTTCAGACAAGGACTCACATGCTTAGAAAAAGACACATTACCTCATCAGTCACCAGATATTGTATATATGGTGCCCCAGTAGTCCCAGGAAATCCCATGTAAGAGACCTGGATGGGAGCAGGCTGCATAGCGAATATTTCATTTCTTGCTCCCTAACAGAATAAAAAATGGAGTCAGACATGTATTCTTCAAAGATTTAAAGGTCCGCGATTTAAAGGCCGGATATAAGATTATCCAAATAAATACTTTGGAAAGAAGAGAAGTATAGACTTCAAAACAAATTAGAGTATATAAAGATCTGAAAAAAGAAACAGGCATAGATTCAGAACCTTTGTGTACCCATTAAGGTTGATGAGAATCTGTATCTGATCATCATTTATTAATCTGGCAATCATATCAGAGGACATTGATGATACGTCTACAAAATGCTCTGCTTCTGATTGAATTCGTAACCTCCACTCAGTACCATCATTAGGACTCAAAGCATAACAGAAAACCTAAAACAAGAACCTTATTTAGAATGCACAGCCATAGCTCAATATAACACCGATATACAACATGTACCTCAACATTTTCTGTGTTATGCATGCCGAACACTGAACCCATGAGGTGAGACAACGGATGATTTCCGAAGTCACTGCTCACATATCTGGAACAAATAATACATCAGTTTTCATGTACAGTTTGAGTGGAAAAACAATACTGCTAAATTTAGTGATGTTAAGTAACAATAGATTCAGAGAACTTACCCAATCTTTAATCGGTCATTTCTACCTCCACCCCTAACAGGCAAGGGAGCAGGATGGTTAAAAGGAGGAAGAGAATAACGAGATGCTTGCACCAAACAATGCGCTGCATACTTCCGGCTGCACAGAATGAATGGGTTTATGGACCTAATTATTTAGAAACTGTTTCAACTTTCAAGAGAAAAAATTGGTAGTAAAATATCGTCAAGCACACCTGATTTCAAGGGCAAGTATGGGGTCAAGAGGATAAGCTATTGCATGAAAAGGCTGCACACTTGGTAAAACCGACATCTGTTTCAAGAAAAGTTGAGTTTGAACTCAGTCTACTTCAAATGACAAAACAGTAAAGCCTCTGCTGTTACGATCAAGAAGATATAACTTGTTAGGATTAAGTTATAATGCTTGCAGAACCATTTACAGACCTTGATCTGCCTCCTAAGTATGGCTTCAACTTCAACAAACATATTCTCCCGATCATCCCAATCGCATACACACTGATGAAGTTCCATCAAAACAAGATACCAGAATCAGATAAAGGTGATACAGTAAGAAAGTTCACAGTTACGAGTACTCTTAGCTCTTTAAAATGCATTGTGCAAATTGTTTTGACAAAAGGATTAGAAAAGAAAGGGCGAGAACGAACACCGACAACAAAGTAATAAAAATACTGAATTTAAACAGCACAAAAAAAAACCTTCATAACGAGAATGTCCAACTGGACAGCAACAATAGCATATGTAGTGGGGTGCTAACATTATAAAACATAGGCATTCTTGAATGTTATTTTCCCTTGGAACTGGGAAGTTGAGAGTATAATTCTTAAATTTCTCACTCGTTGAAAATCCATTTTTTTCAACGCTGACCAATTTCACTAATTAGAAGCAGAGATTACAAACCTCAAACTCATTATTATCTCCTCGTAATAGCCTAACAAATTTGAGCTGCTAGAATCAAAATTATTTTTAAAATCTGCACTCCTGAGCAAGTGGAAGTCCATAAATATGGATAGAGCAACTCAAATAGCACCGGCCAAACTTTGCATAAGCCAACATATTAACGATGCTAAAGAATTTTCAAGTGAATATGTGAAGCTCGAAGTCTGAAAAATTAGAAGTAGCCTCAAAATAGACCAGCCGTCAATTAGACTTGATACCTTCATACCTAAGAAAGTGTACAACATTGTAAATGAAGTGTCGACGAACCTGCAAAGTGTGGAGAAGGTTGCAAGTCGCCTCCGGGAAATCTGGGCGCAATACCAATGCTTGCCTATAGCTTTTAATGGCTGCTTCCACATGACCACTGCAGGTTAATGCAAGATTATGTAAGCAAAATGCATGATCTAAGTAATTAAGTCTTAAAGTTTCAGCATACTTCTAAGTCAAATCCAGCAGAAAAAGAAGTAAGCATACCTGTCCTTGAATGCGGAGGCCAAGTTTGCATGAGCCTCTGCCATTGTAGGTCGAATTGCAATGGCACGTTGATAATCTTGAATAGCTTCGTTGACTCTTCCGACTTCTTTGTAAGTATTTCCCCGATTGACAAGGCCATCAGCTGCCATCGGGTCAACCCTCAGGACTTCATTGTAGCAAGATATTGCATCCGCATAATTACCCTGGAAACACAACAAGGTTAATGCACCAGACAGAGAAGGGGCCTCAATCAAATGTAGGCTCAGTTTCCAAAGAGCCAAAGTTGGGTATTTAGAATGCGAAAATCACCCATTTACACACAAAAAATTGAGACTATACCTGCTGCTTATATATTATAGCTAAATTATTGAAAGGAGCAGAAAGCCCTGTTGTAACTTTCAGAGTTGCCGTGTAACATTGAGCAGCAGCACTCATCATATTCCTAGCAAACAAAAAATACAAGTCAAACAAAAGATTGACAGTGGAAAAGGAAGGAAATACTTGCTAACAGGATCACACAAATAACCATATCGACTATACATACCACTCCATATAAATATTCCCAAGATTGGTGAGTGCTTGCGGATGACTAGGATGAAGAGACAGACATTGCTTTACAAACAAACGTAACCAAAATCATGAATGTGAAGTATCATTTACATAGTAAGCTGTTTGATAACTTCTGACATGAGACTTACACGGTAGCAGTTGATTGCTTCCTCTACTCTTCCTGCATCCTTCAACGCATTACCCTGAACATGCACAGCAGAAACATAACAAGCTCAAATGCATCACACAACATGGAAAATGTACGACAAACATATCAATCAATTTATACAAGGAACTGTGCTACAAACCAAATTGTTGTAAGCCTCTAGGAATCCAGGATCACAAGCAATAGCTCTCTTATAATTAACTATCGCCATATCCAGGTTGCTCTGCTCATAATATATACTGGCCAAGTTCCCTGAAATAATAAGGATGACAAAATTGAACTGATTTCCGGTGAACAAGATGTGTGAACATGGGGCGTCATCACAAGAAGATGATGGCCGTCATCAATCTAAATCATGATCTTTTTTAGACAAAAGTCTATTTAATTTCATGTGGAACATGGTAACTTAATAGTTATTGAGAAAAACTATTTACAAGTTACAACTTCTCATTATCAAGTTTGCGGATAAGAAAATACCAAGATAGAACTAGAGACAGTATTACACTATTGTGTTACTCACCGAAAGCCATAGAATTATCTGGACGTGACTGCAGGACGCGTTGATAGCATGCAATAGCATCTTGAGTCATTCCCAAGGCCTGGAAAATCAAAAGAGTGCTGGTCTTTCTCCAATTTGTGTCCATTGTGATTGCAGCTTCCCAATCTTACAAGCACAAACATGAGAACTTACCTTGTAAACATTTCCCAAATTCAAGTGAGCATCTGGAAAGATTGGCTTTAATTTGATAGCTTCCTGAAATGAGAAGGTGTAAAGAGCGTCAGCAATTCCATTCAGTCAGTTGAACACAAGATCTCCAGCATACGCATGACTACATAAGCCAGGTCAGCATATGTGGTACCCATAATTGCATCACAAGATAGCAGCACTAACCCTGTAGTACTGCAAGGCCCGGGGGAAATCACCAGCTTCCATGAAAAGACCAGCCAAATTAGACCAAGCAATGGCAAACGTTGGCTGTATCCGAAGAGCTTCTACATAATAATTATATGCCTGCACAATAAAAATAGCTGAAATCTGAAGGCATTAAAGGATCAACAATACTAGGAGATCCAATTATGTAAGGTTCCTCCAAGAGAAACTCAGCAGAATGCTTAGTGGAAGACATTAGAAACTTGAGTATCCTACCATCAAGCCATGGCTACACTAAAAAATATAGCTCATGTCTCACACACACACACACATGATTTCCAAGTACATATGAAAAGATAGAAGGCCTGGCTCTGAGGTAGTAGTAGCTTACTTCTTGCACCAACCCTTGAGCCTTCATCAGATTTCCAAGATTACTATGAGCATCCACCTAAAAGAAATCAAGTTAAAATGGGGAGAGAAAAGACAAACAAATGATAAAATCTACACCAAATGATCAATGATGGAGATTCACCAAACGAGAATTTAAAGCAAGGGCCTGCCGACAACATTGTCCAGCCTCATTCAGCCTTCCCTTCCGCATGTAAGCACTGGCTAAGTTTGACCATGCATCAGCAAAATTAGGCCGAAGCTGTAAACGAATGTACCGAAACATATGTTATTTGTGGAGAATTCATAGCTTGACCATTTACTGAAATTTATGTACCTGAATAATGCTTTACGCTTCTCTGGAATGGAATGGAAATACAAAGCAAAATAACCAATGACACCAAATTATAGTAACAAGAATTTCTATAAAACTCGTAATATATATTACAGAAGACATCCAAAACAATAAAGTCTCGCCACACACAAATAATCATTATGTTTATAACTTAATTATAGGACTTTGCACGAGGACATAATCTGGTGCATGTAATCAGATGTCAGCTAAGGTATACAAACAGCAGGAGGCAAGAAGAATGGTGCTAGTAAAAGTGGAGTTAACATCGAATTCCTAAATACAACGCATATTCCCTCCGCCCCGATTAAAACTTCCTAGGTTGACTTTTTTTACGAACATTGACCACAAATTACTCTCAAGTTATATTCAAAAAATATAAAGTCATTTTAGGAAAATAAAATTGATTTATTTTTGTGATAAAATTTTATTACATATTTTTCTGGTGTCATGTGGGAGTAATTTGCAGTCAAAGTCCGTAAAAAGGTCATCCTAGGTATTGGGAAGAGGTGTTTTTAGAAAGTTCAAGTCCATCCCCCCCCCCACCCCTCCCAAACCCAGGTAAGAAAATCACCAACCTAAACGTCTCTGTACAATATCACAAAATATGGAATAGATACATTTGTCAAACATTTAACACTCCAGAATTCCACCAAAAAATTTACATTCATCCCTAAAATTCCTTGATGTTGGAACACCACCATAGAAAACAGTACTGCAGAAAATTCTCTTCTGGCAACATATTTGAGCCATATTTTCCATTAGCAGTCTCAGCTCCACAAACTTGTGGTAAATACAAAACAAAAGGCAGGGTATCCAAGAAAAGTTCAGTCACATTTTAGTAGCATGAAAATTGACATTGGATGCAATACAGAAGGCTATGATTTTCAGAGGAAAGACAACTTGATCATTTACGATTTTATACAGATATTTGTAATACTTCAGTCTTTGGGAAATTATAGTACACCTTGGAGAATGGTACACTTAATGCAAAAGAACAAAATTTTCAATCATAGATATATATACTAAATCAGTCAAAACGACAAATCAGTAAGGCCAGCAGACCTCAATGGCCACCAAATAATAGCGAATTGCAACGTCGATATTGCCCTTCTCCTGTGAGCAAAAGGATTGCAATATAAATATCAGCATACGTCAACTGTTGTAATGGAAATCTTACAGCCAGAATAGGTACGAAAAGTATACCTTCCAAGCATTTGCCATATTTCCATAACACTCGGCGAAGTGAGGATCAATTTGAAGAGCTTCTTCATTCTTTGATATGCATGAATCAAAGTCATTTAACTAAAGACCAAAGCAATAATTAGAGCCGACATTCAACTTAAACCAAAGAATAATAAAAACTGAAAGTTTAGAAACCAGATAATAACCTGGTAATAAACTGCCCCCAACAGGAGGAGGTTATCAGTGCGACGTGGATTCCTGTCATAAACAGTCTTGCTATGTTCTAGAGCCTGCTTATAGTTGCCAGCTTTATAATTCTGATGAGCAAGGCCCAAGAGCATGTCCTCATCAACTGCAACATATTAAATAAATAAGACCGTCATGGGAAAAAAAGTAGCAATTCAGTAATAAAGAATTTTTGTTTTTTCCCCTAATAAGCAACAATAACTTTACTTGTGCCACCAGAAACAAAAGGTCAAAATGCTAGTTAAACCTGAATCTGCAATGAAGAATAACGACTACGAAATATTTATCAACTTTGCGGACGGGGCAAAAGAAAAAATGTGTAGCCAAATTTTGTGTCATCCTTGACCAGTCCACCACACATCGGCCGATTGTGGGAAGTAATTCATAGTGCATAGTCCAATGTCAGCTCTTTAGGAAAAAGATGGTAAGTCGGATGCCAACACTCAATCAATTTCCAAGTATAAGAGACTGCTCTAATGAGGCAATCACATGGACCAACTTTTAATAAGGTTCATATAAAATCTTTTTCTATCATCAACCTAGCTCCTCAAAGGTCATACCTTAATAGAGACTGGGGAAGCGGGAGCTTCTTTCGAGTTCGTCTAATGTGAAAGGCAGCTAATCATTTATGAAACAGGAAATCAGACTATTGATTGCTACTGGCTGATTTTAGTAGAGTACAGGTGGAAATGAAATAGAGTTAAACGAGAAGAGAGAGGGTTTAAGTCTGGCAGTCTCGCTCCGTATTTTCCTTTCATGGAAAACTACACCAGAGCAACGCCAGGAACATCATTTTGAGTTCTGCTATTTTATCATCTCAAAACAATTGGTACTTGGGTTTACCTACCAGGATACCTTATGTCACATTCATGTAGTGAATTGAAAAACCTCGGCATTTGTAATGATGAACATAATTAACAAATGTGAACAATTGAAAGTAAAACCCAACCACAAGCAACACTGAAGTCTGAAGCAAAAGATACATCCACAATCAAAACCAAAAAGTCGTTACAAAACATCACATCTCATGCCCTAAAGCACATAACGGCAATTCATGGCCAGGAATCCTCACTTTTCATCATAAAACTTGCAATTTTTATCAAATTTACTAAAGGGGCAACGGACAATTATCTAACTAAGAGAATTGAAAAACCTCTGGTCGTGAAATGATGAGCACAATTACACAAAATGCAAATAATTGATAAATAAACCTAACGACATGCAACATTGAAGAAAAAGGTACTTCCACAATAAAAAATTACATAGGCCGTTAAAATACATAAATCTCAAACCCTAGCGACACATAACGGCAATTCGTTACCAGAAATACTCGATTCTCATCATAACACTAAGAAATATTTACAAAATCTACACTAAACATGGAAAAGGACATATCTATGTAAATTTTGTTTGAGGAAAACCAGAGGTCAACTCCAGAAACATTGATTCGAGTCAATGAAGCTTATTTATCTTTTTCAATTGCAGCACACAATTGAGTCCAACCACAAGCGACATAAATCATAATGATGTGCTTAATTAGCAAGGATTGCAAACAATTAGGAAGTAAACCACCAAGCAACACTGAAGCAAAAGGTGCTTCCACAGACAGAACCCCAAAATCTGTAACAAAACATCAGATCGTATACCATAGCGGTAATCCTGTTCCATAAATCCTGAACTCTCATCATAACACTAGGCCAAAACAACTGTTGAGTGAATTCAGCTCATTTATCTATCTACTTCAAATTGAGTGCAACTAAGAAAAAATTGAAAAACCTCACGTTTTAAAACGTTGAGAAAACAAATCCTAACTAGACACATGAGTGAAGAAAAAGGAACGAAAACCCCAAAATCCGTTAGAAAACATGAAATCCCACACCCTAGAGACAGAACACGACAATTCGTTAACAGATTACTATGAGGCGAGCTAAAAGTAAAAGCTAGAGACATAATTGAGATGGAAAAAGGTGTAAAAAGGTGAATAAACAACCTTCACGTAGGTCTGGATTAATCAAAGCGAGGGAAGAGGATTCCTCCCGGTGATGATCTCCTCCGGCGCTGTACGGTGGAAGCCTAGCAGAAACGAGCTGCTGCTGCTGCTGGTGTTGTACATGGTGCTGATTGAGGTTGTACTGACGCGGATCGGTCTGTAAAGACAGCATGATCCTATTTCTTCTGGTCCTTGATTGGAATTGTGAAAACTGAAATCAAACCCTAGGTTACTGGAGAACGAAATACATAGAGAGGAGAGCAGACGAAAATGGAGTAATTAGTATGTATATTTCTCAGCTCGCTCTAGAGAGAGAGAGAGAGAGAGAATACGCAAGGAGAGAAGAAAACAGACTAGTAGTCTATGGACGTATGGACGAATAGCAACAGGTGTCTGTCTGTCTCAGAGTTTTTTTTGGCTTTTCTTTAATATTTCGTCTTGGGATGATGATGATGATGATTGGTAACCCAAGTTTACCCCAATATAATGTCTCATATGGATTAAAATTCGAATTGAAGCAAGTAACTTGATTTGTTTAGTTTAAAATTTAAATTGTAATAATTCTTATTCACTTGAATTTTTATGAATGTTTAATATAAATGAAGTTAAAAATAAATATTTAAAATAAACCTCCTAGTTAATTAGTAGTCATTTGTAACGGATCAAAATTTCATAAAATGGATTAAGGCTCCATTGTTCTCGTTCCGTTCAGTTCAAATCAGATTCATTATGTTCAGCTAATTATATTTATTTTATACTACAATTCAATTCAATTCAAATAATTGCAGATGGAGAGCGAACCTTAGAAATTTTGATTTGACCGGAGCATTTGAGCATAATTCATGGAACGTGGGTCTTTGGTCCAATCTTTTAAGTGAAATTACGACCAATATCAAGTAAACTAAGTTGAAATCACTTAACTACATTATTGACCAAATTCAAATCAAATATATAATGGTTGGTGGCTTGATATACCACCCCCCCCCCCCCCCCCGGTAACATATTATATATTTGGTATCCTGCATATATTCGACTCACTTTGGTATGATATTTTATGATGCGCAAGAATTAAATTACAACTAGTATTTATTCCATGACTTAACTTAAGCTACCAATCCATCCCACTGCATATAATTCAAAATTTTCACTAAAATTAAATTAGCCATTGATCAGTACCAATAAGATAAGTTTATTTTGAATGTTGAATTCATGGTGTCACTAGCATGAAATGTTATATTACTCTCGGAGAAGCTCTTTATTCAAATAAAATAGAACTAAACTCAATCCACTTAAAAGAGATGCACGTATTCATCAAATCTCTCAAAGTCAAAAATGTTGACTATGTCAGTTACAACTTTACATTCTAAATAAACTAGGCCCATTGTACTTTAACAACATCAAAACAATTCCATCCACTATATTTCCTCCAACCACAATGTAAGTAATAACATTAATGACTATGTGGCATATTGTGATGTTGCACCACATTCACTAACATCCATTGTCAGGTTCATGGAATGTTTCAATCACAAGACCAAGACATAAGCTTTGAGATGGTGTTGTAGAATTCCGCCAGGAACTTGTTAAGTACGCAACTAAGTGTGGATTCGAATATGTATTCAATGGGAACAATAAAACAAGTTTGAGTGTATATTGTTCTAACAATAACAAAAATGGATATCCATGAAACATAATTGTAAAGATGATTCAACATTTGTAATAAAGAAAATGCAACACTACACACATGCACAGATGACCTAGTGGACATGGATAGTAGGACACTAAATCCTAAAATCATATCATGTTTTATTGAGGAGAATGTAAGGATTGATCCTACATGGGCTTATTGCTTAGTTTGACCAGGCCTTGTGATGAAGCCCAACTAAAAGGTTGGATTTCGAGTTCAACTAAACAATTCCGACCAATCACGTGCTTGCCCGAGCTCAAAACCCAGGTAGCGTCCACCCCGAAAGCCCAATGCAAAATGCAAAATAAACCGGAGGTTTTGGGCTATGATCGGCTAGACCGGGCTTAAGCGAACCAAACGAAGCCTTAGGCTTTATCAATTCCCGCGGTGGTGACTTCTATTAGAAGACTGTAAATCACGATCAACACTTATATTAGAGAGTAAATCCAATTAGTTTTCATTCAGTTTTCCATTTATCATTTGAATCTGAATCTAAAGGTAATTTCTCAATTTCGTTGAATTTTATGTACAAGTGTTTTATTGTGTATACAGTGCATTAGAGATTCTATAGTGAAATTGCACTATCAGTCATAGTTTGGTTAGGTATTTGGATTACGAAAACTTTCTACTTGTGGATCAAAACATCCATTATATCTTCATTTTTTCTTTGTAAGTGTGTAACTTTGCATTAGTAGCTCTTGTCATTAAGATATTCTACTAGAAGATGTTAATTGAGTCATAAATCATTACTTCATCCATTTTTGTGAATTTGATGTTGAACATTCATATTATTGCCACTACATGTGTTACTGTACTGAAAGAGATTATACTGTCTATGTTAGTAGTTCTTCTAAGTATATTTTTGAATGATATTAGTAAAGCCCATTTCCTTTGAGTTTCCTACCAATGTATAATTAAGTCTCTTTATGCAAAATAAATAAATAAAAATGAATCAGTTGTAAATTACAACTCCAATATTTAACAACTCCACTAGAGTTGAGCCGTTACAGCGCTACACCACATACAATAAGGGTCGAATTGAATGACCATGATTTTCATTTTAATATTTTTTTTTGATATATGTAACATTTATCACAAATCTCCATCCATATTCTACTTCTGGATCAAATCATCCATTATATTTTCATTTTCTTTACACGTGTGTATTTTCAGCAGGTAGGTAATTGATCTGAAAATGACTAATGTGAGAAAGGGGCGCAGTGAGAAAGATTTCATGCGTAGTTTATCAGACGACCTCATAAGTAACATTTTATCCCGCAAAGCACTATTGATGTTGTGCGAACTAGTGTTTGTCAAAAAATTGGAATACAAGTGGAGTTGCATTAAAAATACCGACATTGATCATTCTGCATTTGATCAACACCTTGAGATTTGTGATCGGAAACGTGCGCAATCAACTTTGTATAACTTTGTTGAAAGAGTGTTTTGTCATACATTACAACTTAAAAGTTTCTGACTATATTGTTCTACACCACATGACATGGATTGCTTACCAATTTATATATGTAATGTATTACGAAGATCAGTTGATGCCTTTCACTACATATTTGAATTTGGAGTTCTGTTGTTATCACTGAATGCATTAGGTTGCGAAATCTCTAGAAGGATTTGTTTTTCAAACATGAAGTCTCTGACACTCATGGATGTACATTTTCAAACCGATTATCATGTTAACGACCACATATTTTTTTACCTTTTCAGTTCTCGAAATAATGGATCTATGTGATTATTGATCAAGTGTAAAACTTGTGGAGATCCATGCCTCGGAAATCACTAAATTTAAATTTATTGCCGAAGTTTCCGACTTCACACACAATGTTAGTGGAAGCAAGCTCGAAAAGGTTAATTTGTCGGAATATTTTTCACATGACATTATTAATAATTGTAGTTCACTAAGAAAACTGAAATTGTTTCTTTTATGATTCGAAGTCACCACAAGGGTTTGCTTTATAAATCTAAAGACCTTGATGATTGACAATGTAGAAATTTGCAATGATAATCCTACTGCGAATCGTCTTTTGTTCACATTCCCAGTTATGGAAACAATCCATCTTCTCCACTGTCAATGGCCAAAGGTGAATTTTTTTAAGGAATTCATGCTTCTCTATAATTGAATTCATTTGAGGCTTTTCAATACTGGGATAAAAATAATGACTACACAATTAGTATTATTAGGGAAAATATCAATAAGTTTAAACATAAAGCCTATAATGCATGTTGTACCTCTTCCTAGTTACGGGTTCCAATAGATTTTGTCTAAACCACTTCATATTCACCTCATATATTATCATGCAAACACCCATTAAGAATTCCATTGTTATTCGACTACTTTGAAGCATCAGTAAAAGTAGTTGGTTTTGTGTCAAATCCATTTTCTTAAAAATGAAATTTTGCAACCTAATATACATTTAACCTCATTAACCTATGAGAATGCAGTATGCAACATTTGCAATAACTTTTGCTCACTGCATTCAACTTCAAATGTTCAACACAGTTTCATAGCAGAAACAAGTACAAAACAAAATTCTCATATAGTAACAAGTGAAAACATTCTCGGAAACAATAAACAAACATGTTTCAACAACCATCCACTCCACTTCACTCTAATAAGAAGAAGGTTGTTCAAGCAAATAAATGAAATCAACAAAATAGTAACATCATCAATTACATTATTTCTTACGGGCAATTACCTTACTACGACGACAATTACCCCCCAACCCCCGAAATCCCAATGCAAACTGTGAAATAAACTGGAGGTTTTGGGCTAGGATCGACTCTAAGATTGGGCTTAAGCGAACCAAACGAAGACTCAGCTTTATCAATTTCCGCGGTGGAGAACTTCTATTAGCATACAATGATACCAATCGACACTTCTATTAGCAGCCTGAATCCCAATTGGTTTCCGTTCGGCTTCTTTACTCTCTGAATCCGAATCTAAAGGTAATTTCTCAATTTCATTGAATTTTTTGTACAAGTGTTTATTGTGTATACAGTGTATTTGAGATTCTATAGCAAAATTACAATCTAAGTCATAGTTTGGTCAGGTATTTGGATGATGAGAACTATATACGAAGATTTTCTACTTGTGTATCAAAACATCCATTATATCTTTATTTTTCTCTACGGGTGTGTAACTTTGTATCAGTATCTCTTGTCATAAATATATTCTACAAGTCGATGTCAATTTATTCATAAATCAATACCTCGTCGTTTTAGTTAATTTGATGTTGAAGATTCAATTGTGTTACTACTGCCGGTGTTAGTGTACTGAAAGAGATTATATGTCATGTATTAATAGTTCTTCTAAGTATATTTCTGAATGATATTAGTAAAGCCCATTTCCATGGTATTTCTTACCAGTGTATAATTAAGTCTCTTTACGCAAAAAAGAAAAGAAAAGTAATGGATGAGCTGTAAAATACAACTCCAATATTTAACAGCTCCACTAGAGTTAACTATTTACAACTACAGTTGGAGTTGTTACACCACTACATTGTACAACCCAATGGTCGAATTAAATGGCCATGTAATTTTAATCATCTTCGAGCTGTTGTTACCTTTATCTTAAATCACCAACCTTATTCCAAATCTAGGTCAAATCATCCATTATATCTTCATTTTCCTTTACAAATATGTATTTTCAACATGTAGCTTATTAATCTTAAAAAAGACTAATGTTATGCGGGGATGCAGTGAGAAATATTTCATAGGTAGTTTACCAGACGACTTCATAAGTAACATTTTATCCTGCCTAACTATTGATGTTGTGTGAACTAGTGTTTTGTCAAAAAATTGGGAATACAAGTGGAGTTGCATAATATATATCGACATTGATGATGGTGCATGTGATCAACACCTTGAGATCTATGATCACAAACGTGCACAACCAACTTTTATAACTTTGTTGAAAGAGTGTTTTGTCGTACATTGAAGCTGAAAAGTTTTCGATTATATTGTTCTACACCACATGACATGAATATCAATCTGGTAGTTCTTCTTTGGTTGGCTTTTGAGATTCAGTTTGTGTCAAAGTTTGTTTGTATGTAGGTAGTTTGGCTAAGTTTGAATGTAGAGGTGGAAATTGTTCAGAAATTGGGAATGGTGTTAATGCTATTTTCTGGCCGCTAAGTGGTTGGAACTTGTTGGCAATTTGCAAGGGAGTTTGTTGTTTTGATGGTGAGATGGCTTGCAAAGGTTTTGAGGACAAAGATTTTCAGGTTTATTTTGTAAATATTGTCTTTAATTTACCATAGGTTTCTTTCCAGACTTTGTACTTGTTCCTGATGATAGTGGTACTATTCTCCTTTCTTCCATCCCTAAAGGAATTATCTTGTCAAATAATCTGGAATACAATTATCAGTACCCTTTATAAACTCTATATCAAAATCAAAGACTGATAATATTGCTTGTCATCTAGCAAAAATCTATTTTGACGCCGGATTTTGTACATCTTTTGTTAAAACTTCTTTTGCTGCTTTGCAATCAATTTTTAGTAAAAACTTTTGATTTAGCAAGTC
>JAYMSP010004219.1:0-16936 GCA_036897095.1 Plantago elongata
CCCCCAATAGATCAAAAGAAGTAGAGAAAAGATCAGGTAGAGCTTCCTCGGCAAGATTATATCTGTCATACGACCCTTTAGATTGAACATCGTTATTTCGAACAGGGTTAAATTCGAATTTGATAGAAACTGACCCATTCAAAAGTTAAATAAACAGAATACCATTATAGTGGGATTATGAAATATAGGCCGATACCTCAACAATGGCACTGGCCCTTGTTAGTATATATGTATAAAAAATGTATACTCTTAAATATATAAAAGGAAATTATTTATCATTTATATACATATGATTTGAAATTCAATATCTGATATTATATGATTTTTCTTAACTAAGTTTAATGGTACACGAATATGTATCCCTAGTGCAAATAGTATGTATAAGGAGATGTGGAGAAACGACTGATGATATGTAAATAGGTAGGTTCAATATTTGTTTTGGTGAGAAAATAAATGTATTCGGCTAGTAATCATTGAATGTCATCAAAATGGACATTATATTTCGGTCGGTATCGGTTCGATTTTTGGTATTTTTTGATTTTTTGAACATCCGTAATATGTGCACCAAAAAGAGTAGTACTTCTCACAACTCATGACATTATGGTTATGATCCTGGTGCAATTTCATAAGGAAAACTATATATTTCCAATAACCAAGAACACTTAAAACAGTATAAATTCATCCCCTATAAGACAATTATAAAAGATGAATTTTGTATTACATTGCATTCCATTTAAGTGTTGTAGAATTCACATTAGCAAACTTATATGTATACTCGGATATAAATATATAGCAACTTTTGAAGAATAAATCTCAATAGTAGGAAGTGTACATGATACTTTGCTATCAAATTTCATGAAATCTATATAGAAATTCCCCTTGGCACTTACTCCTATTTAATCAGATTGAAGGCATCTATATATCAAAATTCATGCATAAATTTTTAAATTCAAAGAAAGGGTAAGTAATCCATCATACCAATTAGAAAAGCAACATATGCCAATCTTGGGACTTTCTCCATTCACAAACCAAACAGACCACTTGTGTGACTCTTCAAATCTTAGGTGCATAGAATAGAACTGATTAAATCAAACGATTCATCCCCTTAACCATTACTGACCAAAGAAGCAGTCCTAGGACAATTAAAACAACCGAGTCTAAATGACACCTAATAATGATCAAATTATACTAACAAATAATGAAATCACTCACCTTAGTGACAATATTGTCAACTTAATGGACCAAAAAGCTTACTTATATTAGTGCTATGTTACACAAATAAACACGATACGCATGTTACTACGTTACATAATCTTTTTTTAAATTTATAAAAGATCATGTTTCAGTACTTACAGTCAACTATACCAATGTTTCATCCTTGCTCATCCTCTAAATCATGAAGTAGTTTTGTCACAAATTTTCAATCGACATTATACAACAATGTATCCACAAATCACAACGTACCATACAAAATGAGAAATTCTCAAATCCCTAGCATCATTATCATAATTTCTCCCAATTCCAAGACACCATCTCACAGTGCAATTTTAATTGATTGATCTCAATAAAAGTTCATATCCCGATAGAAAAGAATAGAACAACAATTCCAGATCTGTATAAATACAATAGTTTAATTAAGCAGTCAATTCTCCGCCAGATGAGTAAAGAGCTCGATCTCTAGATCGATGGCATAAAAAAGGCAGCCGGAACTTAGAATGTGGATAGTGAATATGTAAAGGGTCGTGTTGATAATTTACTTGGATTTGAGTGCTCGATTTATGCGAAGTTCCAGGGTGGAGGTTTAGCCCGTGATTTCTTGGATGCACCTGCGTCTTTTATGACGACACGGTGCAAGTAAATTTAGTCGCATTCTCGGTGATAAAAATATGGAATTTTCATACTTGCTTTTTCGCTATCACGATCTTAGTTAAATTGCAGGAGCCTACACAGATAAGAACGAAAATCAGACCTATAGATTCATACGAAACCATTTGAGTTGGAAACCTTAATGCCCCTAGATAAGTAACTAATTATTAGAGAGTTTGTACGTATACCCCTTCTTAAATATTATATATACCTGAGAGAGTACCCTTAGAATGAGTTTATACTATCTATAGAATACTATAGTAAAGGGTATGTAACTCAAGTATTTTTATGTAACAAAGGAAAAAGTTATAATTCTAAAAACCATTTTAGAAAAAAGTAATAGGGGAGTACATGAATTATTTATTAGCCTTTAAATCCTTTGGAAAAGAAAAAGATACCTATAATGAGTGGGAAATGGAAGATAGAGAGAGATATTTGTTGCTTGTGTGGCTCTCAGGCTCGAAACTTCCGTCGAATGATAGAATCAGTGTATTGGAAAATGTTGTCGGTGGGAAATAGAAAGTATAAAAAGACAGGATACTGAAGTGATGCGAGAAAATCGAATGCTTACACGCGCCAAGTTCTAGGTTATATACTACTTTTAATAAGCAAAATATATATGTATGGGTAAATTTTATTTAATACCCTTCTTAAATGATCTAATTACACTTTTGTCCTATTAGTTCAACAATAACATATAGGTCCATTTTTTGTCAATTTGAAAAGGTATCGCTTATTCCTTCATAATTCAACTTAAATTCTTTATTTTTCATTTTTTTTTATGTTGAGTGCCTTATTTATTGGTTGATAACATGAATTAAAAAAGTTATAGGGGCCTTTTATTAATTTTTTAAATGTAATTATAATTTTCATAATATAAGTGGTTTATGAACTTAATTGCAAAATCAGAATAATTTTCAGACCAATTGAAAGTTTGACTAAATTTAAAAAATAAGTTGGGTGAAGGACAATAGAGCTCCACCGAAAATGGTCGGAGCTTTGTAAACAACTGATGGAGCTATATACAACTCCATTCAGATTGTTTTAGTAGTTTTGATAAAGAATTGAAATTATTTGCACAACTCAATTTGGAGAATCTACTATTGGAGCTGTAAATTATAACTCCAATTGGAGCTAAACCAACTCTTGTGGAGAATCTCCACATCGCAGCAACTCTGGCCACCAAAATTGTGCAAACATAAGCTCATTGGAACTGTTTACATAGCTTTGGCCACATTCCAAGTTTTACCTTCTTTTTTTATGAATTTCTAATAAAATTTTCTTTTTATTTTAACTATTTCATTTATTAGTTTGTTCGATAAGGTCGGGTGGGCATAATTGCTCCGATCCGAAAATCCGCTCCGAAAATCCGATAATCCAATCCGAACCATTCCAATCCTAACATTTCGGATTGAGGTTTCAGTATTTCGAATTTTTCAACCCGATCCGTAAATCCGCGGATTATCCGATCCAATCCGAATATAAACCTAAGGTATACATATACATATATATATATATATATATATATATATATATTATTTTGAACTATGAACTACGAACTTTGAACTTAGTTATTATTATTTTGACTAATTATGAATATTTAATATTTTATTATTTTAAATAAACATTTTATATTTTGAATTTATGCTTTTGGATGCTCAAATTTTTATTTTTTTAATCTTTTGTTATTTACGTTCATGAGCTCAAGGCATTGAAATTAGAGTTCGTGGTGTGGAAAAAATTAGGTTATGTTTGTAAAATTTCGGATGACGGATTTATCTTATCCGAGCTCGGATTAATCCGAAATCGATCCATAAGCTTCGGATTGGATATGTATTGATATATTATTGATCTGAATCCGAAAAATAGGATTGGATTGGTTCTGATTAATCCGATGCCCACCCCTCAATAAGGATATTCTACATGCATTAATTTATGAAAACCATATATATTAATATTTTTGGTTTATATTTTCTATGTTAAATGTCACTTCTAGGTCAAATTGTAATTATATGCTACAAATTTGCTATTCTTTTATTTATTTGCAATATCGTTACTACAAATATTGTTAATATTTTAGTATTTTTTTTGTTTTTGTTTTTTCAATTGAATTTCTTAAGCACTATTTCAAGGCTCTACATTGGGCAAGTATCGATCTCAAATTTAAATTTAAACAAAATTAATGTATAGAATTTAGGTAGGCCACATCAGATGGAGTTAGACATGTAGTATAATAATAAATTTATAATTTATTTATAAAATTTACGGGCATCGCGCTTAACGCGGTGTATCATTTCTTGTATTTAATAAATGTTCATTTTTTATTTCTTAAATTCATATTTTATTTAGTGAATAAAATAATTATTTAATTAGTAATAATATCAGTAATTGTTGTTAATGAATTTGTCTTGTCACGAATAATTCAAATATATTTTAAATATTTTTAATTATTTTATAGATAAAATTATATCATATTCAATAATTCTTTTATGAAATGTCAACATATAGAAAATGGACGGTAAAAGATATACATTAGTTGTTGAAAATAAAACTAATTCCATAAAATTTCATGTATGATTGAATTAATTTAATAAATTCTCTATTTTTTTAATTTCATTATTTCATTTCTCATTTAATAAATGTATATTTTATTTAATTTATAAATTAATTTATTTAATTAATAATAGTATTCAAGATTGGTGTCTATGGATTCGTCTTGTCAAGACGAATTCAAATATATGTTCAAAATATTTTTTGGATATTTGTAAATAAAGTTATATTACATTTATTAAAATTTGTCTATGTAATATGGTACCAAAAATAAACTAACTAAACATGGAGAAAGAAAATGTTAATACCTAAATATAAAATGAATGTAATATTTAAAGGCTTTGGAATATTTATTTTATTGTTGCTAATTGCACAAAAGTTCTTAGATTTGAGAATGATTGTGGTGCAAGATAGACCATCAAATTTAAATATTATATGGATTCAGGTACAAATTTCGTTTAAATTTATCCGGTTCGAAACCATCTAGAATATATTTTCTAACAAGTACAAATTTCGTTTGAATTTATCCGGTTCGAAACCATCTAGAATATGTTTTCTAACAAGTATCATACGAAACTTGGAGTTACGGTCCTCATAGATTACTTAATCCAAAGTAGTTTGAGTAGAGCAAGTCATTTATGGCCGAGATTTATGAGGACAGAGCGAGTTGAGTCCTTGCAAGAAGAAAAACAAGTCATTGTAAGTGATAGTGATCTTCCCTTACCTACCAATCTAATTTAAGTAATTTCAATCCCTTTTGTTCACTCCTTTATGGGCCTCCATACTTGGATGATAGAACAAGTCATTTATGCTCCAAATTTACTATAACAAAACGTATTCCTCCAGTTCAATTTTCACCATTCCGGTGAAGCAATCAACAATCACCTAATAGGCACTAATGTGGTTCTCTATGATTATACACAGTGGATTGTACTCCACCACACTTTAACTAATTACATTCATTCTGATATGAGTATGATATAGCACATTAAAATATTATAAGTCATAATAATATAAATCCATCTACTGAATTATAATAAATATTATTTAGGTTAAAGATTCAAATGTGATTCAACTTCATAATTCTCTTTGACATACAACGTTAAACATCAATTCGTACGAAATCTACGATTTCAATACTGTCATTTGGATATTTTTAGTATGTAACACTTAGATATATTCTACGATTTTCATATAATATAAATTTCACGACATAGTACCTATGTGATATGTGAGTGTGTACACGGTATGATAAACCCACCCGTTAGCGGTTTCGGATCCAAGTGGTTGCACAAAAGATCACATGTATTGAATTGCCATGAATTCAGCCCAACAATAATATGAAACAAGTTCTACTGACCCATGGCTATAAATGTCACCTACTAGTTTCCTGTGTCATCATAAATTGGAGTTTAGATCCTATTAGAATTATCACATGTTGACTCAAATCAGGAGTATACCATCAGATAATTCAGCTGGTTACAATTTACAAACTGAACTAGACACTCCTTCAGCCGCTACTCATAGCGGATACAAGTGAGAAATCGAAACTCAAAAGTCCGTCCCCTCCTTCCTCTTCATAATCCAACTACAAAACCAAATCACATTTCACCAGATCAATTCATCATCATCAACATGACTGAGCAGAAAAACCAATTAGCTCTACCATGGAAAACTCGAATCTCAATCACACTCCTCACCAACTTCAACGACATCTCCCTCCGCCGTGACGGCACCGTGAACCGCCTCCCCTTCCGCCTCCTCGGCACCGTCGGCTTCTACATCCCTGCCGATCCGAAACCTCGCAACGGCGTCTCCACCGCCGACATCACCGTCGATTCCTCTCGCAACCTCTGGTTCCGCGTCTTCTCCCCCACAACTAACAACAATACCTCAATTCCGGTGATCGTGTTCTGTCACGGAGGCGGATTCGTTCACCTGTCGCCCGATTTCAAGCAGTACGACCTAGTGTGCCGCCAGTTCGCGCGGCGGATGGAGGCGGTGGTGGTGTCGGTGAACTACCGGCTCGCGCCGGAGAACAAGTGGCCGGCGCAGTACGAGGACGGATTCGATGTGGTGGAGTATTTGGATAAGTGTGGGGAGGGTGTGTTGCCGGCGAATGCGGATTTGAAGCGGTGTTTTTTGGCCGGAGATAGTGCCGGAGCGAACTTGTCGCATCATGTTGCGATGCGTGTGGTGATGGATCCGGCTAAGTTCAAACGGCTCAAGGTGAGATTTTTTGCTATTTTTCATCACTTTCGTTGTCGTTGTTTAACTGTCATGATTGGAGGTGAACAACTTACCCATTATTTGGTGGTTGGGAGTTAAGGATAATATCGGTTAATTATTTTATTAATTAATGCATGCATGAGTTATGATTATGATGACCTAATTTGTACCCACAATTAGGGACGTTAATATTCCTGCACGTGATTGGGAAAATTGCTTAGATATCCTCTAGGTTTGTGAAATTACATTGTAATCACTTCTTCAGATGATACTTCCCAGTCCCACATAAATAATAAATAATTCCAACTTAACAATCAAATTATAAATTTTGACACTAAAGTTAAAAATGTTTACAATTATTTAGCCGTAATATATGAAGATATTGTTTGGAATAGAACTCCAGTTGAATTAGTTCAAATGTAATTACGATTTTTACTTGAAAAAATAAATTCTAGTTGAGTTAATTCAACTGAAGTTCTATCTAAAATATTGTTGAAGTTTGTTTGTGGGACCGTGAGAGTGTCATTTGACGACTGTCATTAAAATACACATTCATATCTATTTATGTCAACATAAAGTTAGCAAGTTATATTTATTAGCTCAAATGTTAGCTTCTGGGCGACAATGGCAATAAAAGAGGGTTGTTAACTTCTTAAGATAATTTGCGGAAGTAGTCTTCTTCAATTGGTAGTGATTATAGGAAATGTATAGTAGAACTTAATCATGTTTGCTGGTGTATAATCAAATGAAGGTTATTGGACTAGTGGCCATACAGCCATTTTTTGGAGGGGAAGAACGCACCAGATCAGAGATTGAACTGGCTGGAATAGATGAGATCGCATCAGTCGACAGAACCGACTGGATGTGGAAGGCATTCTTGCCAGAGGGCCCAGGAATGGACCGTGATCATGAAGTCATCAATGTGACAGGTCCTAAGGCTATCGACATATCCAAATTGGATTTCCCACCAACAATTGTCGTGGTGGGTGGATTCGACTCGCTAAAAGATTGGCAAACTAAGTACTACGGATGGCTCGTTAAGTCTGGTAAAGAAGCATATCTGGTGGAGTATCCAAATATGGTTCATGCATTCTACATTTTTCCAGAACTTCCTGAGTCTGCTCAGATGATCGATCAGGTGAAACAGTTCATCGATAAGCAGTGTTCTAAGGCAGTTTAATAGCCGAATATCTTGTAATCTAGCAGTGTAAGTTTAATTGGCCAGTAATTTACATGTAGCCGTTCATGTGAGCATGTTGGTTTATATTGCGAGACATTTTCTCCTAATTTTGACTACATTTCAAATTAGTATAAGAACTACTTTCACAAGAATATTGTCCAAGCTTGTAGATGAATTCTAGTGCCACATTTTGCAAGTTACTAGTACAGCATCTTATCGTAGGAACACTTGAATACAGTTCCATGACGATAGGTCTAACCGTCTAAGAAACTACAGAATTATACTGTCGTTAAGCACAATGTATCATGCAAGCGACTTCACTCTGCAACAACAAAACTGGTAGATTATCATGTCAAAGAAAGCATACATTACAGGTTACAAAGTAATGACACTGTCACGTAGTCATACAACATGAAACCTGCCAACTGTATGGCTTCAACAACCAAGTCTGTAATGCTGTGGTATTAGGAACTCAGAAAGAATTCTCACTCCTTTGACAAGTTCCAACTTACTGATCGTGATTAACAAATGCTACTTTTAGATGCCTGAGCAGAAGCTATTACTCACACATAGATCCATCGCTGAGCAATGTGAAAGACGATGGACATACTTCTGTGATTTTCCGGCTAGCAGCCAATACATAACTACTCAGAAATGTCAGAAATATGGTGGGTGTGAATTTCTTCAATTTGCTCTGGTTAAACAAGTAATCATATTTGGGGTCTGATATAATCTTCAACTGAATTTCTATACTTCATCACAAGATCCCTGAGATTAAACAATAGCAATAGCACATATTAGCAAGACATTTCCTTCAATCACACAAATCAAAAGCAGGAATTCTCATCAACAGGGAACCAATCATAGTTAATGATAACCCAGTAGAGAACATCTGAAAAATATACCACACATGCAAAAAGTAATTACTCAAATGTCATAACAATTTATAAGTAAACGTAACTAATTTGTAGGGAAATCAATTCAATTGTCTTGGTAAAACAACAAATGCAATAGTGCCATAATGAAGTTTCAACTCTAAATCTAATCGTCATTCACATGCACGGAATCCAGATGGTTGCATTATTACAACCATTACCAAGTTGATGGAGCTTAATTTCAATTCCATATCTTCACTCGCTTCCTCAGACAATATGCCAGCATATTGTCCAATGGTTGCATACAAGTTCAACTATTTAGGGGTTGACGTTCTAGAGAAAACAAAGTTGCTTTTCATTGAAAACAGGTCAGTCCTAAATGTTGTGAATTGATGACTGACTGATAACTAGATCATACACAATTACAGAAACATTCTTGATTCATTGGTAAGGCACAATTAATACACACACACACACAAACCACTACTATAACATGGCATAAATAGCACAATGAAAGCATGCTATCTGCATGACTATTGCACATTTGCACCTAAGAATGTATGGGATATTGGGATGCACACGTAGTTATCAATAACTATGAGCTAAAATGGAGAATTGGCTGGAACAGGAAAGCTCTTTATAATTTATGGGAAGGTCAAGATTTTAGTTAAGGGACAGATTAAAACCTTCGCTGGTTCAATAGATTCTCAGTCTCCTCAAGTCTGCGCTTCTGATCCTCCACTGTCTGCCAACATTATGTAATGAGTCAGGGTAAGATAATATGATAAGCTAGCATAACATTTCCAATATATTCCCCACAAAACATGCAAATTGATATTACAGTACATAATATAGTTCCAATAATATATAAACATAGAAGTACAAGGATCAGTGGCGGATGTACATGGGGGCAAGGTGGGTCAGCTAAACCCCCTGAAATTCCTGGAATTATTATTATAGTGACGAAATTGAATAATATGAATATTTGGTCTAATAGTTTGTGCTTTGGTATGTGTTGCTAAATGTATGTGTTCGATCCTTGGTGTCGGCAACAAATTATGTTTCTACTCATACAATATTTACACTCTCCGCCTTATTCTCACTTAACCATTTTTCATATTATAATTTAAAAAATTATTTTGTCGTTAAAAATTTACTTCTAAACTCGACCCCTCTAATATTCTTCTAGATTCGCCACTGACAAGGATGATCATGTCTCATGAAGTGGACGGCTACAAGTTAACACTGCCATCATTTAAAATGAGATAGTAATTGTTAGGATACGGAATCTGCATAAAACTTATAATGATAATAAAAAAGAATCGGATCAAATAGAAACCCGTGGATGTCTAGTTATGGAATGTGAACCTTCCTGCAGGACAGCCGAAAAAGGGAAAGCAGGACGCATTCTTCCGGAAAGAGGAACTTCTACTTACCCAAGCATCGGTATAACTTAAAACATCCAAAAAATGAAAACAAAACACCTTCGACCTAAAAACTCGTTTCTAACTAACTGAATGCAAAGAGTGGAAAGCCATGACAGGAAGGAGGCCAAGATCACCCCATATCTTAGCATTCTTTCCTTTCGGCAACCGTCGATACAGATGCAGGGAAGATACATATTGAATGAAATTACCGTTGATTTCACCTTGATAGTGCCCCCTATGGAATTCAAAAGCTGCTGGCACTTCTCAAACTGCGAATTCAGCTCACCTATCTTCAGGAAACAACAAGAAATATTTTCGAAAATCATCAATAACCATTCTTACTTTCACATTCATAATCAAATTCTTCGTTCCATAGTCACTACTGCACACATATCTTCAGCTAGGAATTCACATCGCATTAGTCCAGTAAAGCATAAACCACAAAATTAAAAAAACAATCGAAAACCAAAATCGACGAACCAGTGAATCGGCTTGCTGATCTCTGGTCCCGTTTTCAGACACATCAGCCAATTTCTCCACTAACTACAGACAAACAAAAACCCTAAATCAGCAAACATGAACAAAATCGAGGCGTGTTTTGGATGAAAATGGTAAAAACGTACATGAAGGAGGTGAAAGTGAGAAGCAAGGGACTGATTAGGTGGTCGTGGCTGTTGCTGCGGTGGAGATTGCAACTGAGGTTGGTGCTGTTGGTGGTGAAAGCGAGGTTGTTGAAATTGTTGCTGATTGAACGGCTGTTGAGGAAGGAATAGATTGTCTTGATTTGAAGGTGTGTTGGGATTGCTGTGAGTTTGAATGTTGGGGATCATTGTCCAGTTTCCTCCTCCTGTTCCTCCATAGTGATGATCCATCGTTGTTTCTCTGTGATTTTTTCGCAGAGTAATGTGTAGTCGAGATGAACGGAGGTGACTGTCAATGGATTCCGGAAACTGATGGCCGCAATCTAGGTTACCATTCCCAATTTAGGTAGTACACCAAGTTTCATTACGTACTCCGTAAAATTAATAAAACTGAGATTGTAATATGTGATTTTAATTAAATTTTATTGAATTTGATCATATACGTATTAATATTATTATTAAAATATATTTATGCTTTTTATTGATAAAAATATGTATTACATACAATACAAATATTTTAATTTAATCTATTTTAAAAAATACATAAATATTTTATTAAACATTGTAATGTTTCAAACTAAAATTAACTCAATGTTGTAATTGAAATTGGTTAAACAAGAAGAGTCAAATTAAACAAATCGTTAGGCCGGAGTCATTATTATATTAGTGAATTTGTAATTAAATATTAGTTACTTTTTTCGTTTTGAGTTTTTAACACTTTTAAGGTGTTCCTTTGAGTTCTGAAATCTGAACTATACTTTATTGTCGGGAAAAATTCGAAAAATGTGTCTCAAGTTGTTACACTTCAGATTTTGGTACCTTAAGACATTTTATCCAATTTGAGTACTCTGTATTTCAATATTGACGGAGACATTAATTTTGCAGGAAAAAAATTCACAAAAGGTACATTAAATTGTTTCATTACTGAAAAAGATACCTTATTTTGCGACCATTCAATTTTGGTACTTAAATTTTCAATGTTGACAAATTTGAGTACTCCGTCGATCAAAAATTTATCGATTCGTTATTTTTGGCATAACTAATGTGCATCAGCTTGAATTAACACAATTTATATCACGACGTCGCTTAAATAACAAACAGTTTCAATTAGAATTAATAATTTTTTTTTAAAATAAATTAATTTTAATATGAATAGTAAACTTAGAATTCAATAAAAAAAATATTAAACCCTAATGTAATGTTCTTTAATAAAACAAAACCAACACAATCATTATTCCACAACTATTTACGCTAATGCGCATTATATACGTCAAAATTAACTGCTCCGTCAAATTTAACAAAATGAAGTACTAAAATTGAACAGATGAAAAATATAAGGTACCAAAATTGAACGATTACAAAATAAGGTACCCATTTCAGTAATGATTAAATTTTTCCTGGTCAAAATTAACGTCCCGTCAAATTGGACTAACAGAGTATTATAATTGGACGAAATTCAAATTAAATGTATCAAAATCGAACAGTAACAATTTAAGGTACTAAAACCTGAAATATAACAATTTAAGGTAACTTTGTTGGATTTTTCCCTTTATGAAACCTCTTCTTTTCTGAATTTTCAACTGCTTATAAATGGAAAAAAAATCATCAGGTTCACCAGCGAATGTTATCGGATAACATGAGGGCATGAATATGATTCACAAGTCCGTCTTGCGAGAGACCCCTCAATTTTGGAGAGTTCCGAAAGTCCCCTTTATATGTGAAAAACTAGACAATTATACCTTGTCTGTGGACTTGGTTTCTAATCTGATTTTTGCGGATCTTTATGACCCGTTTTCATTACAAATGGGTCAAGTATAAAACATTTTTTTCTACCTGTTTCATCCCCCTTTGCCATTTACAAATCAGATTTTCTCTCTCGATCGATAATCACCATATCGTTTTATTGGATCGCTTGAATTGCTCGATTTTCTCTATCTATTATCGACTTTAAGCTTGAATCGAGTTGATTATGGCGAGCAAAAAAAAAAAAGCTTGAATCGAGTCGATTCAATTGGTAGGGATATAGTCTAGTTGGTTCAATTCGACGGAGAGAACAGAGAAGACGTTGGGACATTGCTCCCTCTACTACTCTAGTGATGTGTTGTATTGAGTTAAGTAGTATTGAGTCCTTGAAGAAACGAGTCGATGGCAGGAATCATTGAAGAACCGATCGTTGAACAAACGATAGTGTGTTATGGAAACGAAGATCGCGTAATAACGCCAATTCAGATCGTTTCACGTGAAGGTTAATCTTTTATTTTCTATATTAATTTTGGAATCGTCTGTTTTTTACATGATATTGTCTAGATTTTACATATAATTGCTTCTTTGTGTATTCCACGGAACCGTCTAGTTTTAACGAGTAGTTGTCTAGAATTGCTTGTTTGTTTATTCCACGAAACCGTCTAGTTTTAACGAGTAGTTGTCTAGATTTTACATGTAATTGCTTCCATGTATATTCCACGAAACCGTCTAGTTTAACGAGTAGTTGTCTAGATTTTACATATAATTGCTTCTTTGTGTATTCCACGAAACCGTCTAGTTTAACGAGTAGTTGTCTAGATTTTACATGTAATTGCTTCTTTTTGTATTCCACGAAACCGTCTAGGTTTAACGAGTAGTTGTCTAGATTTTACATGTAATTGCTTCCATGTATATTCCACGAAACCGTCTGATTTAACGAGTAGTTGTCTGGATTTTACATGTAATTGTTTCTATGGGTATTCCACGAAACCGTCTAGTTTAACGAATAGTTGTCTAGATTTTACATGTAATTGCTTGTATGTGTATTCCACGGAACCGTCTGTTTTAACGAGTAGTTGTCTAAATTTTACATGTAATTGCTTGTTTGTGTATTCCACGGAACCGTCTGGTTTAACGAGTAGTTGTTTAGATTTTACATGTAATTGCTTCTTTGTGTATTCCACGGAACCGTCTGGTTTAACGAGTAGTTGTCTAGATCTTACATGTAATTGCTTCTTGGTGTATTACACGAAACCCTCTAGTTTAACGAGTAGTTGTCTAGATTTTACATCTAACTGCTTGTACGTCTATTCCACGGAACCGTACGGTTTAACGAGTAGTTGTCTAGATTTTTCATGTAATTGCTTCTTTGTGTATTCATAAAATCAAGTGATATACTACCAGAAGAAAATGAAGATGAGCCACTAGTAGGGTCATTGTTAGTCAAAACTGCTAGTTCATATGAAGAACTCTTTGAATTGTATCGAAGGATTCAGTGTCATTTGTCTACAACAAAACGTTACAGAAGTTCTGGAGAAATAAGGGTGAATAGTATTTCAGGTGTTCTGCTGAAGGTTACATCAAACTCAAAGAAAAAACAACAAAAAACACATCACCACTCATTGAAGGGCAACCAAACAACAAAATAAAAAGGAACCCAAAAGAAGTGCCTGAAACTCGATGTGGGTGTGGGGCTGCCATGAAAGTTAAATATTGTAAAGAGACAGGCTTATACAAGGTTGATAAGCACTACATGAATCACACTCACCCTTACACCCCAAAAGGCAGATGATATAAATGCAATGGAAAATTCAGGCATGAAGCCCACTGTCGAATTTAGGTACATGGCTTTCAACTCAGGTGGAGTGGAGCATGTGGTACATATTGTAAGAGATGCAATCAACTACGTAAATAGGCTAAGAGCGCATGAAACTGGTGGTGCAGATGCCAACATGTAGTTAGTTCACTGCAATGAAGGCAACAAGAAGACACAAAGTTCTATTATGATATGTTGATTGACAAAGAAAGTAGATTATGTGGTCTCTTTTGGGCAGATGCCATAATGAGGGATGATTACAAGATATTTGGTGACGTTGTAGTCTTTGACACAACATTCAAGACAAATAAGCATGAGCTCATTTGTGCTCCAATTGTGGGGGTAAACAATCATTGGGGCAATGCGATGTTTGGGTGTGCTTTTCTGGCAAATGAGCAAACGGGAGCTTTGTATGGCTACTGGAAACATTCCTAAAATACATGGATTCAAAGAAGCCTAAATCCATATTCACCGACCAAGATGTTGATATGTCCAAGTCAATAGAAGAGGTAAAAATAAATAAAAATTAAGTAAGTTGTCTAGGTGCTTGTGAAAATGTCTAGTTTATAAAGTTAATTGTCTACTTCATACTTTCAATATTCTAGTTTTAAACCTACAATTTTCTATAATCAATGATATTACAGGTTTTGGGGGCTGAGACAAGACATAGATTGTATCTTTGGCACATTGAGCAAAATGCAGTGAAAAATCTAGCACTACTAAGGAAGTGTGCCAAATTCAAAGAAAAGTTTGACTTAGTTTTGAAGTTATGTCATAATGAAGTACAATTCGAAAGGGAATGGCATTCCATGATAGAAGGTTATGATCTACAGGAAAATACATGGCTTGTCAAGTTATATGAAATTAGGATGAAATGGTGTAGGGCTTTAAATAGAGATGCATTTTCAGCTGGAATGATGTCTACCCAAAGGAGTGAAATCACAAACCATTCAATATCTTGCAATTCCAACAAGCAGACTTCACTCACTCAATTTTTCCACCTATTTGATGCTGCAATAGCACGATGGAGGGAGACAGAAATTGCAATTGATTTCACTTGTTGTAGAGGACATCCAAAGACAACAAATGTCCATAACCTAATGTATCAGGCTTCAAAGGTACCCAAAAAAAACATCATTTTCATCATTTTAATGTCTTATGCAATATTATGATTGCATGTGTTGCAAATTCTAGACAATTTGAAGTAAAAACTAGATGATTCTCTTAAAAATGCAGATATACACATTAAAAATTTATAAATTTGTTCTACACGAATTCAAAAGGGCAGATACTACAAAAGTTGTCCACTGCTTTAGTTCAACCGTAGAACACCAGTACATAGTTACAACTCAAGCTAATCCTGAATATGTTGGGATTGTAACTTTCAAGGTAAATGAAAATGACAGAGACGTACATGTAAGCTGCAGTTGTAAGCCGACTGATCGTTCTCTGAGTTGGGAATCGTGAAATGTGATTTAGGGTTTCGTACTGGATGAGAGAAAAACTAATAGAAACTTTGAGTATGAGAAAAGAAAACTGAAAATAAATATTTATACGATCCGGTTCAATGTGAGCTGGTATAATTTAACCCGAATAATTCGGATATTTTAATCCGCGAAATCTCAAAACGGTCACAATGTAAAAACTAGATAATTTATGGATAAAAAAGGGGACTTTTTAAACTCTCCAAAATTGAGAGGACTTTTATGAGACTAAGTATACAATTCACAATCAGAAACTACATGATGCCTTCCCTCGAACACTTCCATTTCGTAGCATTGGCTATTGAGCATTGAACAGTTATACACATCCTCAACTGGCACAAACGTAGACGATATATATGTCCATCACATCTCCGGTCTACAACATATCAAGTACCCAACATAAGCAAATCGCTCTGGCACTATTTCATCTCATCTCAGTAGACATAGAAAAACAATAAATATGATGTTATTCAAACTGACAGCTCAGGCAAATTATCATAATCTAAGCTTCTTTCCAGGATGTGGGGAGTCCTCATCATATCCCCCGGCATCATCACCTGCCTCGCCCTTCTCACCTTTCTTCTTGGCAAGTATTTGGTTTATCTTGTGCAAGTCATTCGTGAGTTTCTGATCCCTGTTTTGTTTACGAGTCTTGCGACCATCTTGCATCTTCACACCAAACTGGAATGCAGCTTTAGGCATTGCTTCCTTCTGGTCATTGTATTTAGCCCATTCCTCTTCTGTCTCAAAGTCCCACCGGTGCAGCCGTCCCTTCGCCTGTCAGAAGGTAAAGATAATTTTATATATTTACACTCAGTGTTAAAGCATAGATAAAAAATTATGGTACTCGCTGCTTCCTATAATTCAGTATAACATGATCTCTTCCAGCTGCAATTGTCATTGCCGGCATTGTATAAAATGTCCACTTGCTAGCAAATCTAGACAATTCTACTTCCTAATAATGGAACCGATTATCATGATTTATGGTAGGAAAGAAAGATTACTGACTATCTGTATCTATTCTACATTTAACATTTGTATTTAAGACAGGACAGAATGCTCACCCGTCCACCCATATCCATTTTGGACAAATCAGCTTCATCATCACTGTCAACAACCTCACGG
>JAYMSP010004220.1:0-16928 GCA_036897095.1 Plantago elongata
TTGGAAGATTTTCTAACACGAGTTCATTTATATCAGTCAGAAGTTTGGCATGAGAATACCTCTTATGATCAACACCAATAATCATGTACTCTTCACCAGCAATTTTAACCCTAATGTGAAACTTCGCCATAATTCACCTACAATCACATATTACCAACAAAACACAGAACTACTCAGAAAAACCCTAGCTCGCAAGATGCAATTTTTACGAATAATCAGACCACAATGCATGAAAATTGGCTCAATTTCGAACATGAAGAACACGAAAAAAAAACAAAAAAGAAAATTTTGAAAATAAAATACGAACTCACCTTCAAACAGTAGTCGATTTTACGAATTTGCGTCTCCCAAACAATCCACGGTAGCCAATATAGCAAGACAACGTGCTATAATACCTTCTCAGAACAAATTTTGGCTCTATTTTGATGATAGTGAACAGTTAGTTGCAGAGACGAAAAGAGGAAGAAGAAGTGGTCGAGTGTTTTTGGCGGGCTGGTGTGTAAAGTGGGGAGTAATAAATCCGTAATAACCTAGAACTCCGATAAGGCCCTGTTTGGTTTATCAGATTTACAAAACATGAAATAAGCTGGTCAACTCTCACACCTTTTTTTGGACTCCAATATAATTGTTAGAGTATCAGGGATTAATCTGAGAATTGAAGTCTATGAAGGGGCCCAGTGTAATAAGCCCTTCTTTTTAATACATTGTTTAAACTACTTTGTGTGATGGTTTGAACTTTGTGTGATGGTTTGATTTGATGTTAGGTTCGAATCAACACCTCTCTCAACATTTTAATGTCTATTCAATTGCCAATGTTAGCATACGCTGCATATGAATACGTCAAATTCAACATTTTTGTAATAAGTAGTTCCATTCATGTTACATTTTATATGTACGAATTAACCCTTTTATTTTTAGTCTTTCTTAGGAATATGACATTTTCCATCCTAACAGTTTATTGTGGTTGAGGGTGGTAAGTATTTTTAATTTATGCATTGTTAAATAGTTGTCATGATAAATAGTGTATATGATGACATTGCAAAAATTATTTGAATGAATTTGATTAATAGTGTGAGGCCAAGAATACACATTTCGTAAAGATTAATAGACTATGATGAAATATAGTGACGAGCATGTAATTTTTTTTAGATCGACATACAATACAAAAAACATATAATAAAAATAAGTTCCAAGGGCGTCTACGGAGAGTTCCCCGAAGCTGTGAGATCATTACAGCACTGATCAGTACGATTTGTGTCTTGAATCTTTTTCCACAAACAGAGCAGCTGTCTGGGAGTTTGATAATGAGCAATAACATACCCATTGCTGCAACCATAATATATAATCCTATAATCATCCTCATATCTAAGTTCCAACCCCTGCTCTTGCCATTCTTGAAGCCACATTCCCACCGAAGCATCCTCTAGCTTGAACACCTGCTTTCGTATTGGTTTCAGTAAATTGACCAGTTTTTACGAGACAGATGTTTGTAACTAAATATGTCATGTACTCAATTGCACAATGCTTGTCAGGATACACATTGTCACAAAAGTTCGTAACACTCAGGGAAATGCTCGTACCTTTATAAGACCATCTTTATGTTTCCTGGAAATCGCCTCAGCTATATCATGGGACATCACATAACCAGGACCTAATGGATAAGTAGGGTATCTGTCTTCAGGCCATTCCTTCAAAAGATTCAAGTGAAAAACAAATCAGCATAGAAGATCGTTAATGTTCCGTTTACAATTTACATTAATCTTGATCGTGATGTTCATAAAATTCTTATGTTCAATTGAACTCCTGGAAGTTCTAGGCATATCATAAAGTATCAAAATCAGTTGAGAGATACCTCATAACTAGTATACCACCTGCCACTTGGATTCCGCTCAGGTTCTCCATAGTAGCGCATGATACCATACAGAAAACCCCGAGTCACATTGAATCTGACTAAAGTATTCAAGATTTCATCCACACAGATGAATGAATCATCATCGGTCTTCATGATAAACTCGGCGGAAATAATATCAGTCTGTACGAGAGAATGCACAATGATCATTACTGATGGTTTATGCTTCCTGGATATGAAGGGGCAGACAATTTTACCCCGAAGATGCAGGTGGCGATGGTTTTCCATGTGATGAGATCATAGTAGTCAGTGGAGGGAATCAGCTGGATATCTTGGTAGGTCCGTGCCTCCTTCCAAAGTTCCTCATTCACCATTTGCTCTGCATGCTACAAAAACATAAAAGGGAACGAAACATGCATATTACGAATTTGATTTAGTGTCACAAGTTGAAGTAATAACTGAAACTTACAAGGCCAACAAAGAAACGAGCTGCAACTTGTCCAGACCGTATTTCAGGATACTGCATCCAAGATCTCCGAACAGCCATTCTGCGCCTGAAATAGTTCGCAGACGAGAGAACACCAATAAAAAGATATAGATGTCTCTTAGGAGGGAGAGGAATGGCCTTAAGGTTATATATGTCATCAATAGGGTCAAAGTCTTTTGATGTTGGTAAACCTTTGGCGACAACAGAAATTAAGTTTAGATCTCCTGAAATTTGGACTTCATTAACAAGCCTTGGCTCCAAATTCTGCATACACAGTTGATACCGTAAGGCATGAATCGTAACAGATTATGGGAAAGAGTTCATATGAGTGGTCAGAGAAGGCAGATTACTTTACGGAAAGTGAATGATGTTATGTGCTTCCCGTCAACTATCATCTGGAATCCTTGTGAACCAACTCTCAGAGTTGCATCAAATAAATCATCTTGCTTGAAAGGGAAGTATGCTTTTGGTTTCCGGTCATGATCAAACATTGGATTTGTGGACAGATTAGCCTGAATGTGATTGCTATCTTTACCAACTAATTCATTGCAATAGTCCAGTTCATCCACTAATATCAGTCAAGTCCCATCATCACCGAAAACAAAGCGGATAAAAAATCAGTTCACTTAACATATTCAGATTTCAAAACATGTTACTAGCAAATCAAAAATTACCTTCCATGTTGTTTTCCTTGATGGGGAGCGGACAACGCTGCTCAGTACCCCAATCACTTGAAACGGACCAACTATTCTGAACAATCACCGGTTCTGCAGTTAAAAGGTCCCCTTCAATTTTTACATTGTAGTGTAATACTACAAAAGGGACTAGTTTCCCTGGCTCTGGTTTGCCAGTTAGCTCAATCATGAAGTTTCCATGACCATTAGGTGTGCCAGTGAAAGTGATTGATGAACCTTGCGTGAGGCCACATGGAACACGCAATTTCTTAATTCCGTTACTATCCAGCTCTGAAGCATTCATTTTACCAAGAAAATGAGGACACAGCTTCTCTTTCGTCCTTGTTGATTTCTGTTGTTTTTCTTTTTCCACTGAGGCCATTAGGTCGTTCCACGCAACACTTGCTTCATGAATGGCTTTATCACCACCGGCTACCTCATGAGCACTAGAAACCAAGTAACTCAAACGGTTCCATGTCTGCAGTGAAGTTTGCTCTTCATCAGAAAGTTCCCTATGAGAAAACAAATCAGCAGGCACTGGAGCATGAGCAGCAACAACTAATTGGGGAGTATATTCGAGACTGCTCACTGGTATAGTTGCAAGATAGTTTGTTATCACATAGTATCCAAGAAAAATGAACATGAGCAACGAAGCTACGGAAACGCCACCGATCCATCTCTCCATTTTTGTTCCTCGTGCTACAACAGAAGTACAACATTCTTATAGCCTATTAATTCAGTTCAGAATACAACTTACATTCTACATATCATTTTGCTTGTGATGTATGCATGGAACTAATTGTGTGGTAACAAAATGAGTTTGTAATGTAAGCTGTAGTGTTTAATTATGCCAAAATGCAGCTTAAATTGAGTTATGAAGTTTCGTCATCTCAAGTTTTTCCTACTAAATTGTTTTATTTCAAAACTAAGAAAGTCAAATTAATAAAGAGTGACTTCTCAAGTCTTTTTTAGTAAGTTTCCATCTTTTTTGTTACATTTCGTAATTTTGAAGAAAATTTTGGGTTGTACAAATTTTGAGATCTATGATAACTATAATAATTACATGTTTAGCTTTAAACATTGTGTATTTTATATGCATGACTTCGATCATGTCTTTGCGTCTTATAAAAGTTATTCTAGTTGTGGAATATTTAGGTACAACGAAAATTTAGACCATCGTTATGGCCTTGTAAAATGGAAGTCAGAACTCGCAATCTTAAGCTTGATTGTGAATTCTGAAACAGAGGAGACTCAGCACGTTCGAAGACAACATGGAACGGCAGAACACTCTAAATGGCAAACCTTCTCGTCAGGGCAAACAATATCACATCGAGCTCCGAAATGAAGTGGAAGGCTCCTGTCATCATCCAGCAGCCGATGCAGCTATGCCTATAATTAGTTTCTCCAGGTTAAGATAGTTTACAAGTTAGTATTGTGAAAGTGAAGTAGGTGAGGTATTGATTTTCCCCATATTCAAGAAAATAATGACTTGTATAAAAATTTGACAGTTTAGGAATTGAAGTTAAGAGTGCAATGTTCCCATGGCTTAGTGACAAACTAGTGTGCAGTATCATACCAGCTAAGTTAAGTTTTACTATGCTGAAATGCATAATTGCATATATCATTCACCATCAAGATTTAAAAAAGGAAAGAAAAAAATAAAGTACCAGTGTCAACAACTGGAAAAGTTTACAGCAACCCTAGCAACTCAGCTCTTTATATTACATGGTACAGGCTCCTATCGTCTTCACAAGAATCTCTTCATCTAACGATCGTCCTGCATGAAAGAATCCACATCTAAAATTTCCACATTACCTTGTAAGGTTCATAAACATCTTTGCGGAACTGATATGTTTACCTATAAATACGATTTTGCTGATTCTGATCTCTCCATCATTCCATTTGCGACTTGGAACAATTTCATATACTTCCCTCACAGCCTACAATATATAAGTGGACTTCAGAAAATTACTAACAAATTTCATGAAGTTTTAATACCAACAATTATAATGAAATGAGCTGATCATTAAAAGAAAAGAAATTTTCAGTTGGTAGTATCGTGTTAATTTCATATAGAGTATATGACAAATACCATTCATATCACAAGAAGCAGCAGACTTTGTATAATCTAGAAAATGAGGCAGATCACAGACATCTGTTTCTTATCCACAATAACCAAAATCAACCTGATTACAGACTGAACAGACACTTATGGTTCCATCTATTGTTCACACAAAAAGAAACTGTTCAATCTTGAGCAACTTTTACCTGCAGAGTATAAAGCTGATCTGAACCTCTGATGCTTAAAATTCCTTTGCAGCGATAAATATCCATGCCATATATCTTATCCCAAAGAATCTCTTCAATACAAATCTTTGCCTAGAAAGAACCGGAAGCCTTTAATGCAATGTAACAATTCTACTTCAATGGTGTTTGTACATACTGTAGTTAAATAATGTCTTGAGCATATGTAAAACAAATATTATCAAGAGAATACAATCAGAGATTATATATTCTTTTTTCTTTTTTCACACTAATAGTATAGCTTAATATAAATAGCTTTCCTGACAACTTCCTTGTGCAGTAGCCAATCCAATAGGTACCTTTGCAAGATCCACATTCTTTGCCTCAGTAATGCACAGCGTTCGTACACCACTCTCATGAATATCTCTGGCAGATAGAGTTCTATTTTCTTTCAATAATGCTTCCAGATGAGTGGTATGCTGAAAAAGAAAGGGTTAAACTGTACAGTTATAACATCACATTATCCTAATACAACACATACATAGTACATTTTTTTACCAGAGAGGTATGACAAATAAACTAACTTTAGCGTCGTATGCTCGGCAGTCGAGTATCACAGACAAATCAACTTGGCACCGGACTGAGCGGACAATAGTGGCAAGGGAATTTATGCTGCATATATCCTTTTCCAGGTCTTCAAGGAGTGTCCCTGAATCACCTGAAGAAACTAGATCGACCTTGTTAAGAATTACAACATCCTGTGACAGAGAAAAAAGCTTAAATGTCAAAAACATAATTCATAATTGTCTCACATGCCACAGAAGAGTTTTCTGAAGACATTAGGCTGTTATAAAAAAAAAGTTGCTAACAAATAGAAAGTTACCGCAAAAGCTATTTGATGATAAGCTTCAGGAAATGAAGATGAGTCATGATGCGATTTTAGCTGATAACGGAGATTCTTAGCATCCACCACCTACAAGAAGCAGAATCCGTAAATGGAAGATTTAACCTTAAAATAATCTGAGGTTAGCTTAAGCAACTTGGAACTAGAAGAATTACAAGAAATCATAATGTTTATCGATCAGAGAAAGATGCTCACCGTGATAATAGAATCAAGTCTAACATCTGATTCCAACTGATCATCCAACCAAAGCACCGATGCTAGAGGAGCCGGATTTGCCAGGCCTGTGGTCTCTAGTAATATATGGTCAAGCCTGGCCATGACAAACGTAGATTAGAATTTAAATATCCTGACATAATGTTCTGCAAAAGCATACTAATCAAATACTCTGATAGATACAACTGTTATATCTACTTCGATACTTCGATACTATTGGAGTTTTACAACAACTTAAGGTCGTGAAAACTTTAAAGTTTTGGAATTTTGGAAGAGTTTGAGGGTTTATTAGTTGCAGGTAGCTTCGAAGTTACCTATCAACTGATTAACTTATTTGGATTGCTAGAACATCAGTAACACAATTTGGATCATTAAATTTGAATCACTACGACATGGCATGTAATTTTCTTGATCGTTATATAGCATCATCAAATCAGTTTGAAACACTACAATCTGGCATCATAGTTGCCTCATAGTTTCAGGTAAGCATCATTGTAGTACTCAATTCATCTTACTATAAATTTATCAGGATTAGGTTGAACAAAATTATTGTGATACATCTATATTGAATATTTGAATTTTTTATTTTATATCAGCTGCTATTAAATTCTCTACCTATATTTGCAGGCACTGCATACCCTGCCGGCAAATAGAGGACCTCATTTGGCACGGCTTTCCGGTGCTATGTTTGTGAAGTCCAAAATATGACTTTTCTTCATAAGTTGTCTGCAGTAACTGCCGTAAACAGCTTCAGGTTCAAATTAAATCAAAACATGTATGTCTACAACCACCAACTATACTTGACAATTATATTGGCATTTGATATTAACAGACTTCTGCAATTATGAGGACAAGTTGCTTTGTCTCTACGAGATGATCAGTCATGTAGTTAATCCAATATAAGCATAATGTTATAATTTTCCATAATGGAGCTTTCAAGTCATAAATATATACGATCCTAGAAGCAAAAGCTAATTCTTTTAAAACCACTAGTCCAGAACTAGATAGCGGCACAATCCATGGTCCACATATATAGAGATAGATTATCTGACCTTTCTTTCCTCTGCACAAGTTGCTCTAGAGCCTGAACTAAACTGTGCTTCACTGTGCAACAGATGCAGCCATTTGCAAGCTCAACCCATTCCTCCACAAGTGCACCTCCTTCTCCTTCATTGATCATTGCTCTCTCCACTCCTATCTCCTCACCAAATTCATTCAATATCACAGCAATCTTCTTTCCATGCTGTCCATTCAATATATAACTTACCAACTGAGACAAAAAGAAAAGCAAACCATGAGCTTACAGGAATAAAGTTTCACATACTAGTCTTTAGCCACATAGGCAATTGTCCAAAACAAATTCCCATTTGTATATTGTGAATCACAGTATAAAACAATGTTACTATAGTACCGCATAAAATTGATTAAAATATTTCAAATTGGAAACACTAACATCATATATGCATAACCAAACATTGGAAAACTTCTCACTGAACATCACTATCACCTCCGCATTTCAATATATGTACTAAAACTTTATGCTTACATCTATATACACAGAACAATCCAACTGACACAAAATTCCCGGTGAAATTTACAATGAGACCTATTACATTCCAAATTTTCACATGAAATTTTACACAAAAAAAAAAAAAAAAAAGATTACAGAGTGTACCATAGAAACTCAACTTGATGTAAGAATGTAATAAGGGCTGAATTGCTGATTGTATACAATGAGACAGAATGTACTCGTGGAAGGTATGTTGTGTCCTTGTATATGACGTCGTTCAGTCAATGAAAAAAAAAATCATAAACCACAAAAATTTAGAAAAATCCCAAAAATAAATGCTAAAGCACTTCTTGACCCTCTAAGCAAAGCAAGACTCATTGTGATTGTAGACTACACAACTCCACTCACTTGTCCATGACTCAATGGGTCATGGGAATAAATTTAGTTAAAAGCTGTTAACCATGACGCAACATTGAGCCATAGATGCTATGCTATCATATCCATCCAATCCTTAGGAACGCTCTCCAATAAAGAGTGACATAGGTACCTCTCAAATTTCATTTACGAGATAAATGCAATCTCGCATTCTTGTGACTTTGATCTCACTCCGATTCAGTCTGATTTACTTAATCTAACGAATAAACATAAAGTTCAACGTTATTTTTCCAAATAAAAGCTCGTATACTAGTGTCCCAGCTCTATAGAGCGCCAATATTGATGCGATTCTAACGACTCAATTTATTATTCAACATAAGAGAAGGCAACAAAAAGTAGTTCATACTTCATACTTATTGTGTTCACAATCACAACCCCAACATTTAGCTCAGGATTCTCTAATGGGTAGAAAATCAAACTCCGATATGATTACAGGAGATAAAACAGAAACACAAAAAAAAAAAAACAAGTTGTAAATTAGTATCTTACTTAGGGCAACACAAACATACGAAAAGACAAATGAATATGATGGATGCCAATTCATGAAAAAGCTAAATCGAGGTACTCGCAATGATTGGATTTAGCTTAATGAAAGGATTGGGAAATCGAGGTTTGGTTTACCGTAGACTTGCCGGCGCCTAGATAGCCTGTAATGACGGTGACACCGACAGAAGGAGCATCGAGTATCGGCTCCGAGGAACTCTCATTAATTTCTCCGTCGTTGATGGCGACGGCGAGCGGTGGCTCTTCGTCCTCGTCGTGTTCCATTTTCGCTTCGGAACAGTGAATTGTTTTATGACGGACTATTAAAATTCATATATTAACAAATGATTCACGTTATTATATTAACACATAATTAAAATTTTCCCTTCAAAGAAATAGAGGTGTTCGCCGGTCCAAAATCAGTCCAGATACGAAATGGACCGAAATCGGAATCATAAATATTCATTGATCGAAAATTGATCCGGCATGTAAACTATTCATCTTTGATTTTGAACCGGATTAAATGATTAATACTTATGTTCATAAAGCGTAAAACAAGTTCTCTTATGCTTGGTGTTAATGGTCATAATCATCTTGTCAAGGCGTTTGTAGCCAAATGGCAAGCTGAGCCACCTCATAATTATGAGGTCACGGGTTCGATTCTCCATTAGTGGTGATTTGCATCTAGAATTGATTGATATTCGTCTTGTTCAACAATTGTAATTCTAATGTCATATTTCATGTTAATTAATTAAAAAAATGATCATAATTAAAGTTGCATTATTTAAAAAACTATAAATTCCAACTAAATTACTAATTATACTTTATTTTTATAATTGAACTAACTAATTAGGTACGTTTTAATGTGTTTAAGATTATTAGTAGAAAAATAAAAGGTGGAGGGTAATAGTATATATTATATAATATAAATGAGGTGAGTTAAGAAAGATTATATGCATCTTCGACAATTGTAATTGTAATGTTATATTTCATGTTAATTAATGTGTTAATTAAAAAAAATGGTCATAATCAAAGTTGCATTATTTAAAAAACTATAAATTCCAACCAAATTGCTAATTATACTTTATTTTTATAATTGAACTAACTAATTAGGTACGTTTTAATTTGTTTAAGGTTGTTAGTAGAAAAATAAAAGGTGGAGGGCAATAGTATATATTATATAGTATAAATGAGGTGAGTTAAGAAAGACTATATGCATCTGGAATCGATTGATAAATTCGTCTTGTTCAACAATTGTAATTGTAATGCTATATTTCATGTTAATTAATTAAATAAAAGTGGTCCTAATCAAAGTTGCATTATTTTAAAAACTATAAATTCCAACTAAATTACTAATTATACTTTATTTTTGTAATTGAACTAACTAATTAGGTACGTTTTAATGTGTTTAAGGTTGTTAGTAGAAAAATAAAAGGTCGAGGGCAATAATATATATTATATAGTATAAATGATGTGAGTTAAGAAAGACCCTATTTATAGGGCTGTTGTCATACCGCTGGAGCGATCATTTTTCCACTCAAATTGAATATTTTGTAAAAGAAACTCAATTTCAATTGAAAAAAGATATTCAAATTCTATCCCAATCAGTCTCTATATCTTTATTAAATAAGTCGGGCTTATTAAGTAATTGTGCGTTTTCTTTCCTTCTATAACTACTTTCTTTTAAGGTACAAGCTAGAGTACTTATATACCCCTTGTAAGCCTTCGATTGCTACTTATTTATAAGCAAGACTTATCACAAGTAAGAGGCCTACACTTCCCTTTGTATACATTAAATAAATATATTAATTATAATTTTTAATTTTAAAAAACTTCGTTATACTTCACTCGTATAATAAATAAAATCATTTTGTATACTATAAAAAAATTAAATAAGTAATATTACATACTTATCATTATCATTGTAAATTAATTTCGTTGTTATAAATTATGGCTATTAATAGTAAACAAAAACCTTAAACCTCACAACATCAATCTATATATATATATATATATTAAAAGTGGGAGGAATCTTGAAAAAAAGAGCTATGCCACATGGAAGAATTTTTGAGGTGGAAAATCAAAGTCTATTTATTTAGTTAGATAAATTCAATTTTTCTCTAAAGAAAATTTTAAAATTTCTATTACATTGGATCGAAAAATGTGGGATGTTCTATATTTAGTCACACATATTATATTTTATCCAACAATCTCGATTTATTAACATTCCACACTAAAAAATTATAACTACCCAATCGAATTTGGTGGAAGTAACAATTTATTTAATATAAAGTTAGTCATTTAGCTCAAAATATATGAACTGTTAAATTGCCATATACAAATTCATGCCACTTAACTCAAGGAAATTAAAAGTGATGTGTATATGACATTCATTCAAAACAACCCCTAAATTCCTAATTAATTAGCGTAACTAGATTTACAAAGAATATTCATATGTGTATGCAAAAACACATGAATCAATCAAATTGTAGTTAAAATGATTTATTTGGCTTCGTTGTTAACGACATGAGGTATATTCAGAATTAGTAAACTGCAATTAAGTGGGAACATATTTATTGTACCAATTACTCGTGTTTAAGCCTGAGCTGGTACATAAAAGATTGATGCCATGACATATTCAAAAGTTTCGAATTCATCCATATATGTAGTTATACAAACAAACTCCTAATTTCAATGTCAAGTATCAACAAACTCCTAAAAACAATATTGGAAGTCTTTTAATTTTCAATCACTTAATTTCAATAATATCAATTTGTTGAACAAGCTCCTAATTCCATGATTTTTTAGGGTAAAAAACCTAGCATAAAATTTAACTTTGACATCACAAGAATTGAATTAGAAGGTAGTAGACCAACAAAATAAAAAAATACCACAATCCGTCATGGATCTTCCCGAAGATATGTTGGTGGAAATTCTTTCTCATGTTGCAGCAGATTCTCCATCGACATGGGCTAGTTGGATGCTCAGGTAACCATTTTGACTATAAATAGCTAGGATTCTATGTTATGGCGTGAATAATAAATAGCTAGTTTTCTGCTTTAGTCAACCCATGCACTTTGATTCCATCCACGTTTAATTCTTTTCTTATTCAAAAATCTAATTTTCAAACACTAAAAATATGCCCTTTTAATTATGTCTCATTATACATTATGTTGAAGTTAGTTATATCACAATTCTCATCATTTTATTTATACAATTTTCTTGCCATATAAAAACTTGGTCAAGATGATTATGTACTTAAAAATAGCCACACATATTCTATTATACTCCCTCCCTCCCGCAAAAAAATAAAACATTTTTTTCATTTCAGTGTCCCACCAAAATAAACAATTTTTCATTTATGAAAATAAACTTTCACAATACAACTCAAATGAAAAAACAAAAAAATGGATCCACATGTACTTTTTTTTTTTTATCTCAAACTCATTCATAACCATACATTACATATTTTTTTTAAAAAGTGTGCAAAACTAAATTGTTTCATTATTAACGGGACGGGGGGAGTAGCTACCAATTTCAATATGCAAATTCCACAATCAATTATTCACTAGAAAATTCTAACTAACGAATCGAATTACATGTAAGCAACATTTAGTTTAATGCAAAGCTCGGTATCCTAATTTTTAACTTAATTACTTTAATATTATTTTTCATCTTAATGTATACCTTAAACTTAAAGTCTCACGTGTTGCATCCTATAGTGCGTGCATCTCCCATAACATTATAACACACACTCTCAAAACAAGACGTTGGTTCAACAGAAAAACAATTTCTATTTTTATGCAATTTTGTTAAATGAGTTAAGTGAATACCTATTTTTATGTAATTTTGTTAACTTAATTTATTCTCATCATTTTTATTAAATTCAACGAAAAAAGTAGCACATCAGAAAGAGATTCAGAAATAAATTTCTATGTTTATCCAATTTAGTTTCTATTTGACTTCTAATTTACTCCATAAACATCATGTTTGTAATAAAATAGATAGATGATACAATTATCTCCTATACTCTTTCGAATTATCCTATACAAATTAAATTATATACTTACGCTAGATCAAGTCCTCCCCGAATTCTAGGTGGCATTTTGGACCTATTTATATCAAATTTTAATTAATAAAGCTAAATTTTAAAATATAAAATAATTTTTATTTTTATGTTTCAGAATTAAAATGCTATATTAGAATACATTTATCAATGATAAACATATGTGAGTTGCATGTAGTAGAATTATATAATTTCAATTTTTTTTATGTATTTACATCCATGTTCATAATTTTGTACATATATAATAAAGTTAATTCAACTTTTAGTTACTGATTAATATCAACTCCCAATCTTTAGCAGTTAACATTTTCATATATAGTCAGTTATGTTCTAGAGTCGATTACGCTTTTACACGTGAGAAGATACAACAAATCATTTTTCTCAACATCACTAATAATTACTCCCCAAACTTTTAGGGATTCACTAAACAAAAGAAAGATGAACCATGTTTTACTATGATGAACACATTTCAAAGTCAATGTATGAATTGACCCCGACACCTTCCAAGCAAACATAATCTTATTATAAAACACTACCATAAAGGTTTGGATGTTGGAAAGCTATGTTGCAGGCTGCATAGTGATAGAAGTGATACCCGATTTAAAGTTGTAAGGTCATGGTGACTGCAAAAGAGGAAAGAACGAAGAGATAACTGTTTTTGTTCTGTTTGAGATCCGGTGATTAATTTATCTGTAAAACAACTTATTCGGTGATGGATTCTCTAATTGAGGTATGTCGAACCTCCATGCGATTCAAATATCTATATACTACAATCTCAGCTAACCGATTGATATTTATTTTTAGCTTTATGAATTGTGACACTAGTGCATTTACAGTCGAATTATTTCAAAGATGTACACTATTTGTGCAAGGTGCGTGTTGCACATAATACAATACTGTGAAAGGTTTTTATGTCTATTTGTAGTTATAACGACTAAGAGTTGATTTGGAAGATTAAGATCAACATTTTGTGGACTGTGATGAATGATACTCTTCCAGTTCATTCTAAATTGCACAAAAGATATATTTTTAAGATGATATTGGTTATCATGTTTGTCCTGATACTACTGAAAATATATTAATTTGAAACATTATTAGGAATTTCAGCTTTGTTCGTTGCTTCTCTGCATTTATTAACTTCCTTAATTATGTCATGTTTATTGATATTAAATATACTTTGGAGTGGATTTGTAATTTATGCAGGTGGTTTCAAAATATACATTTGAGTTCTTCGTTTGCTCATTTGGAAGTTGGATCATGTCGCATAATTGAAAAAAGATAAGCAAATATGATCATTTGGAGTCTATTCAATTTTATCGGTGTCTATTTTCGTGGACACATGGATTCACAATAGATCTTTTAATATGACCCCCATAATACTTTTCATAGGATAGTATTAAGATGAATTTTGATGTCTCAATTCATTGACCAGCCGAAGTAAAATTCAGTGACGTATGCGAAACAATTCAGGTGTTGTTATTGGATGTAAATAAAAGGATAATTCATGATATACATGATTCCAACGATGACTAAATCATTGATTGCGCATGTGCAGATTTGTTTGTTCCAGAATTGAGATTTAGGCACTTTTTAATATTGAAATAATGTGTTTTTGAGAATTATTTGTCAATTGCATCACCATGACACACATTCTTTGCATCAGGTGCCAATAGTCAAGAAATTTGATTGCTATCAAGCATTTTCCATGCTTTTAGTTTTACTTATGTTTCCAAACTGTGAAATAAATTGGATCATACTTTGGTCCACGATGCTAGATAGGCTCAATAACTTTGAGCTTTTTCATTGCCTTTTAGAACACTTATTTTGTCTAGATGAAAGATCATCTTAATATTTCAATATTTTAAATTACTAAACATCTTTTCATTTTTTTTTAAAGTTTAAGATCAAGTGGTATAAACGGTCAATGGTCTCTTTTATATTGTTTTGAAGTAGAAGCTAATCTGAAATTTTCAGAATGAACTTTAATAAATTTGCATTTGCATATTTGCCCCCGAGTCCACATAATTATGAACCATATTAAAAATATAAATTTAGAGAATGCAATCTTATATATGAATTTTTAAAGTCACTCATAATTGCAGATCATGTTTATTAATTTCATGTAATGTCATACTTCCTTTGTCCTGAATTTAACTACATGTTGATCCGTGCACCAATTTGAAAATAAAGTTAATAAAATATGAGAGATAATGAATAAAGTAGAAAAATAGAAACTAGAGTTAATAAGTATTGTGATTGAACTAGACACCCCGTAGACCAGTAGTCATTAGGTCACAGGTTCGATTTTCAAAATTGGGTGATTATACTCTTTGTATAGAGAATGATGATTCAAATTTAGAAATGTATCAAATGATAAATTCTTTCTTATCCAATGATTGTAATAATAATATTATATATAAAATAAATAAGAGATATTGACTAAAATAAGAGAAAATAAATTCTTTTCAAAGAAGGGAGTGTTGAGTTTGATATTCGTGTTGCTGTCAAAATGTAATACTACATCCATCCTGATTTCAATTACTCACTGATTCGAACACAAGTTTTTAAAAAAGTGAATGAAATAGGAGATACGGTAATAAAGTATAAAAGAGATTGCATAAAGTAAAATATGCACATAGTGAATAAAGTATGCGAGATAGTGAGAATGTGGGGAAATAATTTCCATTAAAAGGATGAGTAATAATGGAATTGGAATTGTTCGAAAAGTTGAATTTGATACAGAAGTAGTATTATTCATCTATACATTTAGATCCCTTCCATAATAAAGTAACAGATCATAAAATTTTCATCATAATTATGTTGTTTCTATTTTTTAACTGACATATATCCACCTATAAAAAATGAATTATGCATTAAGATAAGTATTTATATCGCACATTATATGCTTAAAAAACAAAGGAAAACCATGCAAACTATAGTACAAAAAAGTGTCAAAACTCAAGTTAGATTTAAGCCCTGTAAATTCACATTTAACTGTGTGAATTACATTACCCACATACTACTGCAACAATTGTTTCTATTAATTTATTTTATCTTGCCATTTATATTTTTAATAAACGTAAACTATATTATGTCGTCATAGCACGAGAATGTTATGGAATTAGTTGGATTTCCAGCCACTATCTATTTCAATATAAAAAATTTCATATGGAATGCATTTTATTTTAGTTTTTGTATTAAATCCCATATAAATTTATGTACAAAACTCCGACAAATATTAATGTAAACGAATTCATAAAAAAAATCGACTTTATAACTCGCATGTTTTCATAAAGTTGGCTAACCACAATATTATCTCCTATAATTGTGTACTTAAATACAATTCTACGCATATGCTTCTTAATTTTTTTTATTATCGATCAAGATAAATTTGATGTTTCTATTATTGACAATAGGCTCCATCATATGCGGTTGTTGTAAAATATTATTATGGACATTTTTTACTTAAATACGAGAGGAATACCTTTCATTTGTGATTTTTAATATGCAGGGGTTGATACACAAAAATACGGAGTCAAAGTTACACTAAATGATTGGGATAAGGAAGAATAGCCTTTGTTACAAGATATGACCACAACATTTTATTATTAATAAAGCATCATTTTTTTTTTTTTTGCGTGGGGGGTGGGGGAGGTGGTGGTGGTGGTAGGGGAGTTTGCAGATAGGTAGGAAAATTCTCTTTGATCTTCTCTATACTTTCTTGATCCATAATGGACCTGGAAGATTTGATACTCTATAGGTGGGAAAATTATCTTTGATATTCTCTCTACTCTTGATCTTCTAAACGAGCCTGATGTTGGGGTGGAGGTGGTGTCAACATTTTCTCTATGCGGGGAAACTGTCTTCGATCCTTTATGTACTTTCTTTATCTCCATGACGGGTTGAGATGGAGCGTAACATATACTTTGTAGGCAGGAAAACTCTCTTCGATCCTCCCTATTTTTTTAATCTCCATAATGAGCCCAATGCGAGGGGGAGGGGGGGATCAACTGATACTTTCTAGGAAGGAATTGTCTTTCTTGATCTCCATGACAAGCCGGGG